>CAUYOR010123234.1:0-22260 GCA_963573925.1 Callimico goeldii
TGTAATCCCAGCTACTCAGGAGGCTGAGGCAGGAGAATTGCCTGAACCCAGGAGGCAGAGGTTGCGGTGAGCTGAGATCGCGCCATTGCACTCCAGCCTGGGTAACAAGAGCGAAACTCCGTCTCAAAAAAAAAAAAAAAATGGAGACAACAGATGCTGGAGAGGATATGGAGAAATAGGAACACTTTTACACTGTTGGTGGGAGTGTAAATTAGTGCACCCATTGTGGAAGACAGTGTGGCGATTCTTCAAGGCCTTAGAAATGGAAATTCCATTTGACCCACCAATCCCATTACTGGATATATACCCAAAGAATTATAAATCATTCTATTATAAAGGCACATGCACACACGTTTATTCACTATTCACATTTATAAAACAAATAGTGTTTTATAACACTATTCACATTTGCAAATACATGGAACCAACCCAAATGCCCATTAAAAATAGACTGGATAAAGAAAATGTGATACATATACACCATGGAATACTATGCAGCCATAAAAAAGTATCAGTAAAGTACTTTTAAGCATGCTGTGATGTTAGCATTGCCATGAAAGAAAAACCAGAAAAACATACAAGAACAAAAACAAAAACCAAAGACCAATATTCCTGATTAATATAGATGCAAAAAATCTAAACAAAATATTAGCAGACAGAATTCAACAGCACAGTAAAAATATTATTCACTATGATCAAGTGTGATTCATCTCAGGCATAAAAGGATGGTTTAACATAAAAAAATCAAACATGATACAGAATTCAACAGCACAGTAAAAATATTATTCACTATGATCAAGTATGATTCATCTCAGGCATAAAAGGATGGTTTAACATAAAATCAAACACAAAAAAAATCAAACATGATTTTCACATTAAGGAAAATAAGGACAAAAATGGTATGATTATTTTGATCAATACAGAAAAAATACTTGACAAAATTTAACATCCCTTCATGATATAAACAATTAAAAAATTAAGTAGCAGGTACATATCCAAACACAATAAAGGCTATATCCGACAAACTAATAGCTTAAGGGAAAAAGTTGAACATTTTATTAATAAAGTATCTGGAAGAAGACAAAAATGCTGATTTTCACCCATTCTAGTCAACATAGTACTAGTGGAAGTCCTGGCTAAAGCAATTAGGTAAGAGAAAGAAGTAAAAGGTATCAAAATGAAAAAGGAGGCAGGCACTCAAATTGTCCCTGTTTGGAGACAACATGGTCTTATATGTATAAAACCATAAAGACCACATGAAAAAAAGTGTCAGAACTAATAAATTCACTAAAGTTGCTGGATATAAATTCAATATACAAAATTCACTGGAATTTATAAACACTACTAGTGAACAATAAAAAAAAGAGAAATTAAGAAAGCTATCCCAGCTGGGTATGATGGCTCATGCCTGTAATCTCAGCACTTTGGGGGGCCAAGGCAGGCAGATCACCTGAGGGCAGGAGTTCGAGACCAGCCTGGCCAATATGATGAAACCCCATCTCTATTAAAAATGCAGAAGTGAGCCAGGTGTGGTAGCAGATGCCTGTAGTCTCAGCTACTCAGGAAGCTGAGGGAGGAGAAAAGCTTGAATCCTGGAGGTAGAGGTTTCAGTGAGCCAGGATTATGCTACTGTACATATGCCTGGGTAACAGAGCAAGACTCTGTCTTAAAAAAAAAAAAAAAAAAAAAAAAGAGGAGGGTCCCAAGATGGCTGAATAAGAGGCAGCTCCAGAACGCAGCTTCCAGCAAGAGAGACGCAGAAGCTGAGTGGTCTCCACAATTCCAAACAAGGTACCAGTTTCATTTTGTGGGTCTGGTTGGACAGTGGGTATAAACCAAATAGGGCAAGTTGAGGCAAGGTGGGTCACTACCCCACCCAGGAGGTGCATGCAGCTGATCAGAGGACCAGGATATCTCCCGCTCTGGGACTTCAGTCTGGTTACAGCACTCCACCCAAGCCCTCTACAACCCACAGAACAGGAAATCTTCACTGGGCTGAAAATCCTCTGCAATGCCTGAACAGGGCTGAACAGCAACTTTGGCCAGTGCCAGGGCTGTTGCACCAAGAAAGCCAGAAAGCCAGAAGGATGGAACTGAAAAGAAGGGAAACAGCCCATAAGGCAGGGTGGGTCTCTCCCCCACAAAGACTAGCAGGCTAAAAAAACTCACTTCAGAGTTTTGCAGCCAGAACACCAGTTAGAGAGCGACCAGGAACTATTGAGCTCAGTGGAGTGAATGGCAACTGCCATTGCAGAAGCCGGCCTAATTTTCCTGAGTAAATAAAAGATGCAGGAAAAATATGCAACAGCCCAACTGAATCTATGGCATCACAGTAGCACCTCTGCAGGTAGACAAAGGAAAGACTCCCTCCCCAAGCAGCTACCTGAGATCAAAGATAGATAAATCCAACAAGATGGGAGAAAAGCAGAGCAAAAAGGATGAAACCTTCAAAAACCAGAATGCCTCTCCCCCACCAGGAACTCCTCACCAGCAAGGGAACAAAGCAGGATGGAGAATGAATTTGATGAATTGACAGAAGCAGATTTCAGAAGTTGGGGAATAACAAACTTCTCTGCACTAAAGGAACACGTTCTAACACAATGCAAATAAACTGAAAACCTTGAAAAAAGGTTAGATGAAATGCTAACTAGAATAACCAGCTTAGAGAATAACATAAATGACTTGATGGAGCCAAAAAATGCAGCACAAGAACTTCATAAAGTATACACAAGTTTCAATAGCCAAATCGACCAAATAGAAGAAAGGATATCAGAGATTAAAGATAAACTCAATGAAATAAAATGAGAAGGCAAGATTAGAGAAAAAATAGTGAAAAGAAATGAACAAAGCCTCCAAGAAATATGGGATTATATGAAAAGACCTAATCTATGCTTGATCAGTGTACTGGAAGATGACAGGGAGAATGAATCCAAGCTGGAAAACACTCTTCAGGATATTACTATCCAGAAAAACTTCCCCAACCTAGCAAGACAGGCCAACATTCAAATACAGGAAATACAGAGAACACCACAAAGATGTTCCTCAAGAAGAGCAACCCCAAAGCACATAATCGTCAGATTCACCAGGGCTGAAACGAAGGAAAAAATGCTAAGGGCAGCCAGAGAGAAAGGTTGGGGCACCCACAAAGGGAAGTCCATCAGACTCACAGAGGATCTCTTGGCAGAAACCCCACAAGCCAGAAGAGAGTGGGGGCCAATATTCTAAATCCTCAAAGAAAAGAACTTTCAACCCAGAATTTGATATCCAGTCAAACTAAGTTTCATAAGTGAAGGAGAAATAAAATCCTTTAGGGACAAGCAAAGGCTGAGAGATTTCATCACTACCAATCCTGCCCTACAAGAGCTCCTGAAGGAAGCACTAAACACAAAAAGGAAAAAGCAGTACCAGCCACTGCAAAAATGAACCAAATGATAAATACCAACAACACAATGAAGAAATTACACCAACCAAAGGGCAAAACAACCAACCAGTAACAAAATGACAGGATCAAATTCACACATAACAATATTAACATTAAATGTAAATGGACTAAATGCCCCAATCAAAAGACACAGACTGGCAAATTGGATAAAAAACCAAGAAGCATCAATGTGCTATATTCAGGAGACCTGTCTCACATGCAAAGACACACAAAGACTCAAAGGAATGGAAGAAGATTTACCAAGCAAATGGAGAGAAACAAAAGCAGGGGTGGCAATCCTAATCTATGGTAAAATAGACTTTAAACCAACAAAAATCAAAAGAGACGAGGGCATTACATAATGGTAAAAGGATCAATAAAACAAGAAGAGCTAACTATCCCAAATACAGGAGCACCTAGATACATAAAGCAAGTTCTTAATGCCATACAAAAAGACTTAGACTCCAGCACAATAATGGTGGGAGACTTTAACACTCCACTGTCAATATTAGATTGAGACAGAAAATCAACAAGGAAATCCAGTAATTGAATGCAGGTCTGGACAAAGCAAACCTAATAGACATTTACAGAACTCTCCACCCCAAATCCACAGAATATACATTCTTCTGAGCACCACATCACACTTACTCTAAAATTGACCACATAATTGGAAGTAAATCACTCCTCAGCAAATGCAAAACAACAGAAATATTAACAGTCTCTCAGACCACAGTGCAATCAAACTAGAACTCAGGATTAAGAAACTAACTCAAAACTGCACAACTTCATGGAAACTGAACAACTGGCTCCTGAATGTCAACTGGATAAACAATGAAATGAAGGCAGAAATAAAGATGTTTTTAGAAACCAATGATAATGAAGACACAATGTACCAGAATCTCTGGGACACATTTAAAGCAGTGTCTAGAGGGAAATTCATAGCAATAAATGCCCACATGAAGAGCAAGGAATGATCTAAAATTGACACCCTATCTTCAAAAGTGAAAGAGTTAGAGGAGCAAGATAGAAAAACTCAAAAGCTAGCAGAAGACAACAAATAACTAAGATCAGAGCAGAACTGAAGGAGATAGAGGCACAAAAATCTCTTCAAAAAATCAGCAAATCCAGGAGCTGGTTTTTTGAAATGATCAACAAAATAGATAGATCACTAGCCAGACTAATAAAAAAGAAAAGAGAGAAGAATCAAATAGATGCAATAAAAAACGATAAAGGGACATCACCACTGATTACACAGAAATGGGAACTACCAGCGGAGATTACTACAAACAACTCCATGCACACAAACCAGTAAATCAGGAAGAAATGAATAAATTTCTGGACACTTGCACTCTCCCAAGAATAAACCAAGAAGAAGTTGCAACCCTGAATAGACCAATAATAGGAGCTGAAGTTGAGGCAGCAATTAATAGCCTACCAACCAAAAAAAGTCCAGGTCCAGATGGGTTCACAGCTGAATTCTACCAGACGTACAAGGAGGAGCTGGTATATTCCTTCTGAAACTATTCCAAACAATACAAAAAGAGGGAATCCTCCCTAACTCATTCTATGAGATGAACATCATCCTAATACCAAACCCAGGCAGAGACTCAACAATAAAAGAAAACTTCAGGCCAATGTCCATGATAAACATAGATTCAAAAATCTTAATAAAATACTGGCAAACCAAATACAACAGCAAATCAAAAAGCTTATTCATCATGACCAAGTAGGCTTCATCCTGGGGATGCAAGGCTGGTTCAACATACACAAGTCCATAAATGTAATCCATCACATAAATAGAACCAAAGACAAAAACCATATGATTATCTCAATAGAGGCAGAGAAGGTCTTCAACAAAATTCAACAGCCTTCATGCTAAAAATCCTCAATAAACTAGGTATGGATGGAACATATCACAAACTAATAAAAGCTATTTAAAACAAACTCACAGCCAATATCATACTGAATGGGCAAGAACTTTCCAGTTTGAAATCTGGCACAAGACAAGGATGCCTCCTCTCACCACTCCTATTCAATATAGTATTGGAAGTTCTAGCCAGAGCAATCAGGCAAGAGAATGAAATAAAAGGTATTCAATTAGGAAAAGAGGAAGTCAAATTGTCTCTATTTGCAGATGACATGATTGAATATTTAGAAGACCCCATCATCTCAGCCCAAAATGTCCTTAAGCTGATAAGCAACTTCAGCAAAGTCTCAGGATACAAAATCAATGTGCAGAAATCACAAGCATTCCTATATACCAACAACAGACAAACAGCCAAATCAAAAGTGAATTCCCATTCACAATTGCTACAAAGAGAATAAAATACCTAGGAATACAACTAACAAAGGATGTAAAGGACCTCTTCAAGGAGAACTACAAACCACTGCTCAAGGAAATAAGAGAGCACACAAACAGATGGAAAAACATTCCATGCTCATGGTTAGTAAGAATCAATATCGTGAAAATGGCCACACTGCCCAAAGTAACTTATAGGTTCAATGTTATCCCCATCAAGGTACCAATGACTTTCTTCACAGAAATGGAAATAACCGCTTCAAACTTCATATGGAACCAAAAGAGAGCCTGAATAGCCAAAACAATCCTAAGCAAAAAAGAACAAAGCTGGAAGTATCATGCTGCCTGACTTCAAAATACACTACAAGGCCACAGTAATCACAACAGCATGGTACTGGTACCAAAACAGAGACATAGACAAATGGAACAGAACAGAGGCCTCAGAAGCAACATTACACATGTAAAATCATCTGATCTTTGACAAACCTGACAAAAGCAATGGGGAAATGATTCCCTGTTTAATAAATGGTGTTGGGAAAACTGGCTAGCAATGTGTAGAAAGCAGAAACTGGACCCCTTTGTTACACCTTACACTAAAATTAACTCCAGAGGGATTAAAGATCTAAACATAAGACCTAACACCATAAAAACCCTAGAAGAAAACCTAGGCAAAACCATTCAGGACATAGGCACAGGCAAGGACTTCATGACTAAAACACCAAAAGCAATGGCAATAGAAGTCAAAATAGACAAATGGAATCTAATTAAACTTCAGAGCTTCTGCACAGCAAAAGAAACAATCATTAGAGTGAACCGCAACCAACAGAATGGGAAAAAATTTTTGCAATCTACCCATCTGACAAAGGGGTAATACCCAGAATCTACAAAGAACTAAAACAGATTTACAAGAAAAAAACAAACCCATCCAAAAGTGGGGGAAGGATATGAACAGACACTTTTCAAAAGAAGACATCTATAAAGACAACAAATATATGAAAAAATGCTCACCATCACTGGTCATTGAGAAATGCAAATCAAAACCACATTGAGATACCATCTCATGCCAGTTAGAATGGCGATCATTAAAAAATCTGGAGACAACAGATGCTGGAGAAGATGTGGAGAAATAGGAACACTTTTACACTGTTGGTGGGAGTGTAAATTAGTTCAACCATTGTGGAAGACAGTGTGGCAATTTCTCAAGGACCTAGAAATAGAATTCCATTTGACCCCACAATCCCATTACTGGGTATATATCCAAAGGACTATAAATTGTTCTATTATAAAGACACATGCACATGTATGTTCATTGCAGCACTGTTCACAATAGCAAAGACTTGGAACCAACCCAAATATCCATCAACAATAGATTGGATAAAGAAAATGTGGCACATATACACTATGGAATACTACACAGCCATGAAAAACGATGAGTTTGTGTCCTTCATAGGGACATGGATGAATCTGGAAACCATCATTCTCAGCAAACTGACACAAGAACAGAAAACCAAACGCTGCATGTTCTCACTTATAGGCAGATGTTGAACAATGAGAACACGTGGGCAGAGGGAGGGGAGCATCACACACTACAGTCAGTTGGGGGGGCTAGGGGAGGAAAAACAGGGAGTGGGGAGGGTGGGGAGGGATAAAGTGGGGAGAAATACCAGATATAGGTGATAAGGGTATGAAGGCAGCAAACAATTTTGCTATATATGTACCCATGCAACAATCCTGCATGATCTGCACATGTACTACAGAACCTAAAGTACAATAAAAAGAATAATAATCAGGGCACTATCTTCATGCAATAAATGCAAATTTCAATTAAAAAGAAAAAAAAACTACCACATTCACAATAGCAACAAATATAATAAAATATTTAGGAATAAATTTAACCAAAGAGGTGAAAGACTTATATTCTTAAAATATACATAATTTTGACTGGGCGTGGTGGCTCAAGCCTGTAATCCCAGTACTTTGGGAGGCCAAGACGGGTGGATCACGAGGTTGAGAGATCGAGACCATCCTGGTCAACATGGTGAAACCCCGTCTCTACTAAAAATACAAAAAATTAGCTGGGCATGGTGGTGCGTGCCTGTAATCCCAGCTACTCGGGAGGCTGAGGCGGGAGAATTGCTTGAACCCAGGAGGCGGATGTTGTGGTGAGCCGAGATCGCGCCATTGCACTCCAGCCTGGGTAACAAGAGCGAAACGCCGTCTCAAAAAAAAAAAAAATATATATATATATATATATATACACATAATTTTAAGTTTTCCTCAATATAAAGAAAGATGTAAATTCACAAATTAATCATTACAGTTAATATGACCCAAATTATAATTACAACAGGGTTTTCTGTAGAAATTGACAAGCTGATCTAAAGTTTGTATGAATTTAAAATAACCTAGATTAGTCAAAACAAGTATAGAAGAAGAAAATTGAAGGATTATGCTGATTTCAAAACTTATCATAAGTTATTATAACTATGAAAGTATGGTATTGCCATAAAAGTTGACAAATGGATCAATGGAATAGAATAGAAAGTACAGAAATAGATCTCCATATATGGTCAATTGATTTTTATCATAGGTGACAAGGTAATTTTTAACATTAAAATGTTAATATTTTACATATTCATGGGATACGGGTAATAGTTTGTTACATGTGCAGAATGTGTAATGATCAAGTCAGGATAGTTAGTGTATCCGTCACACTGAGTAGTTACCATTCCTGTGCTTTGGAAACATATTAAGTCCTCTCTTCCAACTGCCTCAAAAAATATAATACATTGTTTCTAACCATTATAACCCTACTTGCTATTGAATATTAGAATTTATTTCTTCTATCTAACTGCATGTTTGTACCCATTAACCAACCTCTCTTCATTCTGCCTTCCCACCCACACAGCCTTCCCATCCTATGGTATCTATCATTCTACCCTCAACTTTATTAACTCTTATATATAAATGACAATATGTGGTATTTTCCATTCTGTGTCTGGCTTATGTCACTTAACATAATGACCTCCAATTCCATCTGTGTTGCTACAAATGACAAGATTTCGTTCTTTTTACTGCCTATTAGTATTCCATTGTGTATATATGCCACATGTCTTGTACTCATTTGTCCACTGATGGACATTTAGGTTGATTCCACATCTTTGCAATTGTGAATAGTGCTGTGATAAATATGCGAGTGCAGTTATACCCTTGATACACTGATTTCCTTTTCTTTGGATGTGTACCCAGTAGTGGGATTACTAGATTATGCAGTAGTTCAATTTTTAGTTTATTGAAAATCTCTATACTGTTTTCCATAGTGGTTATGTTATGCTAATTTACATTCCCACCAACAGTATGTAAAAGTCCCCTTTTCTCCATATCCTCTCCCGTGTCTTTTATTTTTGCCTTTTTCATAACAACCATTCTACTTGAGGTAAGATAATAACTCACTGTGGTTTTGAGTTGCAGTTCTCTGATGATTTGTGATGCTGAACATTGTTTTTCATGTGCCTCTTGGTCATTTGTATGTCTTCTTTTGAGTAATTTATGTTTTTGACACTTTTGTTGAAAATCAGTTGGATGTAAATACATGTATTTATTTTTGGATTCTGTTCCATTGGTCTGTGTGTCTATTGTTATACAAATATGATGATGTTTTGGTTACTACAGCCTTGTAATATATTTTGAAGGTAGTAAGATGCCTCCAGCTTTTTTTTCTCTCTTTCTTTCTTTTTTTTTGCTCAGAATTGCATTAGGTATTCTGGCTCTTTTTTGGTTCCACGCATTAGATACTTTGGCTCCTTTTTTGTTCCATTTCTATGAAAAATGACATTGACATCTTAAAAGGGATTGCACTGAATCTGTAGATGGCTTTGAGTATTATGGTCATTTTAATGAAGTTAATTCTTCTGATCCATGAGCACGGGATATCTTTCTACTTGTTTATGTCCTCTTCAGTTTCCCTCCTCAGAGACTTGCAGTTTTCCCTGTAGTAGTCTTTCACCTCTTTGGTCAAATTTATTCCTACATATTTTATTTTTCTATAGCCATTGTAAGTGAGATTGCCTTCTTGATTTCTTTCCCAGCTAGTTTTTTATTGGTGTATAGCAACATTACCAAATTTTGTATGCTGATTTTATATCTTGAAACTTTACTGTATTTATTTATTAGATCTAAGAATATTTTGACAGAATCTTTAGGTTTTCCTAGATATAAGATTATATCTTCTGCAAAGAGAGAAGATTTGAATTATTCTTTTCCAGTTGGGATGTCTTTTATTTCTTTCTCTTGCCTGATTACACTTGCTAGGACTTCTAGTGCTCTGTTGGATACAAAGGGTGAAAGTAGACACGCTTGTCTTGTTCCAGGTTTTAGAGGAAAGGCTTCTAGCATTTCCTCATTCAATATGATGTTATCTGTGGGTATTTTATGGCCTTTGTTATAATGAAAGATATTCCTTCTATGCTTAGTTTATTGAAAATTTTTATAATGAAGGGATGTTAAATTTTATTAAATGCTTTTTCTGCCTCTTGTGAGATGATTATAAGTCTTTTGTCCTTTGTTCTGCTGTTATGACATATCATGTTTATTGATTTGTATATATTGAGCCATCCTTGCATTTCTGGAATAAATCCCACTTGATCAGGGTTATTAACTTTCAAAGAGCTGTTAGATTTGATTTGCTAGTATTTTGAGAAGATTTTTGTGTCTATGTTCATTGGGGATACTGGCCTACAGTTTTCTTTTTTGTTGTGTCCTTCTCTGGTTTTAGTATCAAGGTAATTCTAGACACATAAAATGAGTCAGCAAGAATTCTCTCCTCCTTAGTTTTTTGGACTAGATTGAGAAGAATTGGTGCTAGTTCTTCTTTGAAAGTTCTCTTCAGTTTGGCAGTAAAGCCATCTGGTCCTGGACTTTTCTTTGTTGGGAGACATTTTATGACTGATTCAATCTCATTACTCATTATTATTCTGCTCATCTTTTTTGTTTCTTCCTGATTCAATCCTGGAAGATTGTGTGTGTCCAGGAATGTATCCATTTTCCCTAGGTTTTTCAGGTTATTAGTATATAATTTTTCATAATAATCTCTGATGATCTGTATTTCTGTGGTTATGGTTATAATGTCTCCTTTTTCATTTCTGATTTTGTTTATCTGGGTCTTCTTTCTTTTTATTATTGATTAACCTAACAAGTGGCTTATCAATTTTTTTTATCTTTCCAAAAAGCCAACATTTTGGTTTGTTGATTTTTTTCTGTTGTTTTTATAGTCTCTATTTTATTTATTTCTACTCTGATCTTGTTATTCTTACTTTTTACTAATTTGGAGTTTGGTTTGTCCTTGCTTTTCTAGTTCCTTGAGGTGCTTTCCAGTTCTCAGAGTGTTAGATTGCTTATTTGAAATCTTTCTATTTTTCTTTTTATGTAGGTACATATTACTGCAAGCTTGCCTTTTAGCGCCGCTCTTGCTGTAACCCATAAGCTTGGTATGTTGTGTTTTCATTTTCAGTTGTTTCAGAAAACTTTTTTATTCTCTTCTTAATTTCTTCCTTGACACTCTGGTCATTCTGGAGCATGTTGTTTAATTTCCATTTATTTTATAGTTTCCAAAATTCCTCTTAATAATTTCTAATTTTATTCCATTTTTATCTCAGAAGATACTTGATATAATTTTGACTCTTAAAAATTTGTTGAAACTTGTTTTGTGTCCTAAAATATAGTTTGTATGTTTTATGTGCTGAGAAGAATATGTATTCTATATCTATATATAGATTGGATACATGTTCTACAAATGTCTGTTAGGTTCAATTTGTCTAAGGTATAGTTTAAGTCCAATGTTTCTTTGTTAATTTTCTCTCTAATGCTCTCTAATGCTGAGAGTGGGATGTTGACATCCCCATCTATTATTATGCAGAATTCCATCTCTCCCTTTACATCTAATAATATTTACTTTATATATGTGTATTCTCCTTAGTTGGGTGCACATGTTTAGAATTTTTATTTCTCTTGATAAATTGATCTCTTTATCATTATATAATGTCTTTTTTTAAATTTTTGAGTTAAAGTCTATTTTATCTGATATAAGTATAGCTACTCTTGCTTTTGTTTGGTTTCTGTTTGTATGAAATAACTTTTTCCATTCCTTTATTTTCAGTCTGTATGTGTCTGTACAGATGAGATGAGTTTCTTATGGACAGCATATAGTTGGGTGATTATTCTTATCCATTCAGCCAGTCTATATGTTTTAAGTGGAAACTTTAATCAGCTTCCATTCAGTTATTATTGCTGTGTAAGTGTTTCTTCCTGCCGTTTTATTAAATGATTTCTCATTATTTATCTATTTTTTTTCTATCTTGCTCTCTTATTGTTTATTATTGTGGTTTGATGGTTGTTTTTAGTGGTAACATTTGAGTCTTTTCCTTGTCTATGTGTTTGCTTTACCAGTGGTTTTTATATTTTTGTTATCCTAATTGCAAATAACCTTTTTTGCTCTCAGATATGTAACTACCTTAAGAATTTCTTATAGGACCAGTCTACTGGTGATGAATTCCCTCAGCTTCTCTGTGAAAGACTTTATTTCTTCTTTATTTATAACAATAATTTTGGTAGCTATACTATCCCTGGCTAGCAGGTTTTTTTCTTTTTCAGCACTTTGAATGTATCATTCAGTTATCTCCTGGCCTAAAAATGTGTGCTGAGAAGTCTGCTGTTTCTCTGATGGGTGTTCCTTTATGCGTGTTCCTTTCCCTTTTAAGAATTATCTCTTCCTCTTTTACTTTAGACAGTTTGACTATAATATGTCATGGAGAACTTTTTGTGTTTTATCTGTTTGGGAATCTCAGGGCCACCTGTATCTAGATGACTAAATTTCATGGTATACTTGGGAAGTTTACATCTATTATTTTGTCAAATTGATTTTCCAAACTATTTGTTTCCTCTGTGTCTTATGGGACTCTGAAAATTTGAATGTTTTTTCACCTTATGATGTTCCACATGTCACATATGCCTTGCTTGTAGTTATTCATTTATTTATTCTTTGCTTTTGTCTGATGTGTTATTTCAAAAGACCTGTCCTCAATTTCTGAGATGTTTTCTTCTGCTGCCTAATCTAGTCTATTGCCAAAGCTTTCGAATGCATTTTGTATTTCAGTTAATGAATTCTTCAGTTCCAGAAGTTGGTTATGTTTAATGGTATTTATTCTTTGGTCAAATTCTGATTCATATTCTGAATTTTTTTCTCATTTCTTTGTATTGTTTTTCAATATTCTCTTATATTGCACTGAATTTCTTTAAAATCAATATTGTGAATTCTTTCTCAAGGATTTCATAAATTTGTTCTTGATTGGGATATGTTGCTGGAATGTATTGTGTTTTTTGGAGGTGTCAAATTTCCCTTTTTTCTTTTTATGTTCTTATATTGATAGATGTACATCCATTGAAACAGTCACTTCTTTCAAGTGTTCAAATTAACTTTTGTAGAAGAGGACTTTTTCTGAAGATGTATCTATGATGTTGGTTGGGTACAGAATTTTGGTGTTGATTCCAGATGTGTGCAGTAGTGTTGTCTCTGTATGATATCTTCAGCTGTAAACAGTATCAGTGTTAGCTGTAACTTCTTTGTTGGTTTAGAGTATGTTTATTAGTGGATGCTGTAGTGAAATTTTGCTCATGCCAGGTGGGACAGTCTTTGGGACCTAGTCATTGCAGGGGTGAATGAAGCACATTTATCCTTGAGCTCCTGGGCAATGTACACTAGTACCAGTGTCGGGGGTCTACCTGGGCCTATTCTTGGGATTCCAGGTGGCTTGCTAAATGCTGGTAGTGGTAGCAGAGGACCAGGCGAGTGGGAATATTTAGGCACCTGGCAAGCTAGTCTGGTGTGGACAGTGGCAGGAGAAGTGGCAGGGATGACCCTCTGTGTCCTGAGCAATATATACTGGTGCTAGCAGTGGCTGTGATAAGCTGGTCAGGCTAGTATGCAGGCCTGCAAGTTACATGTTTAGATAGAAGCCAGTTGTGGTGATAGTGGCAGGGTAGGTAGACCCAACCTCAGCCTCCCAGGAGGAATGTTCAGGTGCCAATGGTTGTGCACTAAACTGGGCAATCACCAAACCTCCAGACCATGTGGTCTGTCATGGCAATGGGTCTGAAGCTGGGCCATTCAAGCTTGTCCTCAGGATCCCCGGTAGTGTGTGCAGGGTCCTTCTGTGGTAGACAGGGGCAAGATGATCCCTAGGCCACCAGAGTAATGCTCAGGTTGGGGACAGTAATGGTCATGTTGTGTCCCTGTCACTGCGGAGGGTGCATCCACCTTCATTGGTGACAACCTAGGCTGGCAGGTCAGGAACATGTGCCTTACTCTCACCTCAGCCATGTTGCAGCATCCAATATCCCACTCACACCTCAGACTCAATTGCAGCAGGCTGTACTCTACTCACACTTTAGCTGTGGTGGCACTGTTCTATGACTCACTTGTGCCTCAGCCTCAATGGCAGCAGCCCATGCCCTGATTGCACCTCAGCCCTGAAGGTTGCAGTCTATGCCTAGTTCACACCTCTCCCGCAGCAGTGGCAGCTCATGCTTCAGCCTCTTCCTCAGCATTGGCACTGCTAGGCCCCAGAACAGTGTGCAGTCTGTTGTGGAGTGAACTCTTGAAATGCAAAAGTGACAAATTAATTAAATCAGAAAAATACTTTTAAACAAATTTTTATGCTGAAGAAAATGGATAGTCATCAAAATATAAAAGTGAAAACTATACAATTTCTAGAAGGACATATGGGAGAAAAAATATATTCACTACTTGGGCAGAGGAAAAGTTATTTCAGACATAGAGAATCAATAACCATAAACAAAAGTATTTATGAATTAGGCTTTATCAAATTTTGAAACTGCTGCTCATGGAAACAAAAAGAATTAAAAAATTGATGACTCCACAGCCATAGAATTCACAATACATATGTCTGATGAAAAAATTCACAATACATATATGTGACTGAAAAAAACTCTATTGAAAGTATATTAAGAAACTTTAAGAAGTAATAAGGAGATAAATAACCTATTTAAAAAGGGAAAATATTTGAACAGATGTTTTGTAAAAGAATATATTCACATGGCCTATATATAAATGGTCAATAAGAACATAGGAATATATTTAGCATCACTAGTTATTAGGGAAATGCAAATTAAAACCACAATGATATACTACTACACCACCATTAAAATGCCTAAAATTATAAAGCTTGACAGTTCTAAATGTTAGTGAGGATGTAGACTCACCTACAGTCTCCTACATTCCTAGTATTAATGTAAAATGGTGTAACCACTTTAGAAAAAAAATTGTTTAGCTTTTAGGTTAAACATATATCAACTATATAACCTAACAACACCACTTCTAGATAATTATTCAAGAAAAAGAAAACATGTTCAACTCAAACTATTGTACATGAATGTTAAAGTGAATTTATTCACAATCACAAAAACTGGAAACAACTAAATTTTCCATCATTGAATGTGTAGATAAAATGGAACGCTACTCAATAATTAAAAAGAACAAATTACTAATACATAAAATGACATGGATACATGTCAAAAATGTTATGCTGAGTTAATGAAGCCAGGAATATATTATTTTGTAAATGTAAAATAATAGAAAATTCGAAGTAATCTATAATGATAGAATGCACATCAATTATTGCCTGGGAATGGAGGTGAGGGGCTCTGACTACACGAGAACACAAAAGTACTTTTTGTGATCCTGAAAATTATCCATATCTTCGTTATGTTAAAAATTACATGGGTAAATACTTTTTTCAAGGCTCATGGCCATGTACATTTTGCATGGATTAATTGTATTGTTATCAATTATGTCATTAAAATGGATTTTTGGAAGTTCACCAGGCCGTTGTAATCTGCAATCAGAATTGATAAACATTGCTTTATAGCGTTGCTTCTCAAATGCATTCCTGAGACTAGCAGTATTTGATCCCCTGAGAACTCATTAGAAATATAGAATTTCAGCCCCCACCCACATCTATTGAATCACAGTTTGCATTTTAACAAGATTCACAGGTAATTTAAATGATCATTAAAATTTAAGAAACACTGTCATAGGGGATAATGGAATCATGAGCTGGAGGCAACCTGGATACCTATATGGAGAAAAGCCACCAATGGACCAAAACATCCATTTCACTCTCTAATGTGAGCAAAAAGTAAACTTCTCTTCTAGTTGAGGCATTTTGATTTTGAATCTTTTTGTTATGACAGATTGGACTATCTAACTATAATAAGATTGGTCTTGTATTCTTCAGCGGGGCTGAGTACCCAGATCAAATTGGTCTCAATGGAAAATAACCTTGAAGTTTCATGTTCATGCTTCATCTTAAAAATTCATTCAAATTACTTTCTGGTTTTTGTTACATTTTTATTTTTTGGAAACAGTAACAATGTTTTAAACTATATATTAAATTATTTCATTGCTTTCTCCTAAATCTACAAGTAAAAAAAATGTTCCAAGAAGACCATTTTGTTGCTTTCCCTTTTAACAAGGGTTATATGTTCATTGTTTAAGAAGTATGGAGCTGGCCGGGCACAGTGACTCACACCTGTAATCCCAGCACTTTAGGAGGCCAAGGCAGGTCAGAAGTTTGAGACCTGAGGTCAGAAGTTTGAGACCAGCCTAGCCAACATGGCGAAACCCTGTCTATACTAAAAATACAAAAATTAGCCAGGTGTGGAGGCACACACCTGTAATCCCAGCTACTCAGGAAACCGAGGCAGGAGAATCACTTGAACCTGGGAGGCGGAGGTTGCAGTGAGCCTTGATCACACCACTGTACTCCAGCTTAGGTGACAAGAGCGAGAACTTGTCTCAATAAAAAAATTAAATTAAAATTTTACAAAAAGAAGTATGGAGTCAAATATAAAGTGGATTAAATAGAGCAGAAACCAAATAAATGTTTCTTGTTGTCCAAAGAAAGATGGTTGGATTTGAAAGAGAACTGTCTGCAAATCATACTTTAAATCATAAGAATGACTCCCTAAGTGTATAATTTTGGGGACTTTGATGGATTTGGCAAGAAGAAACCTTGCAAAGGCAACCCTTCCCTAGGTCTCTCAAATCATACCATGAAGTGGTTTGCACACATTGTATTGTCAAAAGAAAAATTACAACAAATTTAGTTTAAAGATTGCACTTGGCTTTATTTGTGATTCTAGAGTCAGGTAACACTTTATTCCACAAAATAGAATAAGTGTTCCAATGAACTGAACAGAAGACATTGGCTTTATGGACAGAGAAGGACTGAAGAAAGCAAAAGCAAAGAACAAATAGTATTAATTTTTCCAAAGATACTTTCTTTTGTAATGCAAAGACAGGAAGAAAAAATAGTAGAAAAATAACTGATTAGTTAACATCAGATTACGTTAAGCTAATTTCTTGTGTAAGGATCAAGGCAGAGGAGCTTCATCATGATGCTGATTTAAGAATTCAACTGATCTGTTTGGGAAAATGGCTATTATACCTTTTTCCTGATTTCCCAGAAGATCAGATAACAACTTATTTGGGTTTGGTGACACGAAACTTTGGCATGGGTGGCTTCGTTTTTTATTTTATTCTTGCTTGTTGGGGCCTAGTGCAGAAGCTTAGTCCATAACAATAATGTCTTATAATTTCTATTTGAAAATACCCTCTTTTTGGTCATGCTCTCACCTAGATGAGAAATTATAAGAGGCCACCTAGGTGATGTTAACCTACCTGAGAGCATAACCGAAACTTAGAGCATCAGCACTACCCTTAGTTACCGTAATTTGGGGTTTAGTCTCAGCATGCCATTTAAATGTTTTGGTGTCCTCCTCATTCTAATGTGTTTGAGTTTTTGTTCCAGCCAAAGATATCATTTGACTTTTGACAGATGGCTGTATAGAAACATTAAAAACTTTTTGGGCAGAACAGTACACCAGGGAGACTACCATTATGACTATTCAGAAGACAATACCAAGAGTTTGTAGTAGATTCATTAGTCAGGATACCCATAAACTGAAACAACTAAAGTAGAATAGGCAGACAAGGCACCTACCCATTTTAACCAAGAAATCTGCTTTACCCAACGTATTCATCTGTTGGCAAAAAGAAGTATCATCAAGTGCATGGATTCTTCTCTGTTTAGTTAGTAGGTAATCCAGCAGGCCATGACTGGGTTAAACTAAAGCAAGGACTGAAAACTATCTGCAGAAACTACTGATGGTAAAATTTTAACTACAGCATTGTTACAGGATCTTTGGAGTGTCACTTTTCTGGCAGGAAACCTGTGGCTGGTGGCACCTTTACCTGAGTTTTGCTTGGGTTCGTGGGGCTCATTCTGCCACTCAGCCTGGCAGGCTGTGCTCAGTTCATGCTACTGGCCTGGATCCCATGCCTCCAAGGGATACTGATCCCCGGAGGGGTGAGTGCAGTGGCTGCACCATTGGCTGGGTCCTGGAAGTGGGCAGTGCTCCCACATTCAGTCCTGGGGCCCCGAAGCACAGACCCAGATCTGCCCCCCAGCCGTGCCCCCCAGTCCTGCACTCCATGTGCAAGCCAGCATTGCCCTAACCCCAACTCTACCTGGGGCCCTTCTCTGCCCAATTGTACTGCTCCCCCTCTGTGCTGCTTCCCCACTGGTGGGCCACCCAGCCTGGACCCATCGTGGTGGCCTCCAGGGTAGCAGGCTGCATGAAGGGTGTCCACCTTCTCCCCACACCCTCCCTGCAGCAGCTGGTGTGGCAGCTAGTGGCTGCTGCAGATGGCCTGCTGCTGCCAACAGCATTATCCTGCCAATTGGAAGAGGTAGACATAAGGAAAAATTAAGAGGGGTAGGAGTCTTATTATGACAGAGTCTTGAACTGATAATCTTGGGAAAAGCTGTCTACAGCATGAAATCAACATTGCAACAACATGTAGTCCTGGTTTGCAATTTGAATGTTTTTGGTCGTGGCATTGGGTATTCTGGTGAACTCTCTATGTAGCCCATGCAGCAGGCATGAGACTTATCCTTTGAAATTTACTTCAAGTTATCTAACTTCAGCTGATAGAGACTTCAGAAACTTGGAGTTTTCATTTTTCTTTGAAGAGTTGTGGCCAGTTATTAGAGAAAACTAGACTTCAAAATCCAGTCTAGTCTATAGGTGGGTAATAAAAACTCTAAACCAATGAACAGTGCTATATTCTATTAATAGGAATAGTATAGTTTTTTTTAATCAATTTTTTTCTCTATAGTCACTCGAATTTCTATTGAAGATAATCATGATAAGACCAATTTGTCTGATAATTTACATAAGTACAGCAAGAATAACCATATAGGCTCCATTTAAATTTGCTTTGCTGGAGATTTTGAGAAGGAAACTCAGATTAGTCTTTTAAAAACTTCTTGAAGATTTGAAGCCAAACCAAGGCAGACATTAGGCTTTGCCTGATGTATCTAATATCTTGCGTTTCTTGGGCCTGTCAGGAAGTGACAACATTTTGCTCATTTACTGTAAGGCTGGGAACCCATAAAGCCAAGCATTCTATGCAGGTTTTCAAATATGACATTCTACCCAATGCTTTGGTAATATAATGAATGTTTCCAATGGTATCCTGTTAAAAGAGAGCAGACTCTTGCTGAATTTATGTACAATAACTATATTGCCATAAAAATAAGAATACTTACAGTTTCTTAAGAAAAACATATATTTCAATTTTTGTTTACAAAAGTATGCTCTACCAAATTGTTGTAAGCTATAGATGACATGAAAGGAAAAGTGTATTCTTAAATCTAAAATACAAAACTTTAAAAGAACCAGCAAAGTAGGGTACAGGGAGAGATACATTAAAAGATACAAAATTACAACTGGATGGCAGGAATAAGTTCTAGTGTTCTGTAGCACTGTAGTATGACTATTATATAGTTTTGAATATCAAGAAGGAGGATAGTGAATGCTCCCAGTACAGAACATGGATAGAGAAATGATAAATGTTTGAGATGATGAATGTCTAATTACCCTGATCTGATTACTATACATTATATGTATCTCATCATGTACCCCATCAATATGTAAAATTATTGTGTGTCAATTTAAAAATGCTTTTTAAAAGAACCAGCACTTTCAAATAAACAAGACAACCCATAATTCTTTTTAATCAATTCATTCAGTCTCATGTAATTAATTCTTGCTCTGATCTTGGTTAGCAGTTTCACAAATTTATCAGTTTCTTCGTTAGAGTTTTTGAAATTCAGTCCAATAGTATAAACTCAGAGTTCTTAGAAATGTGTACTTGTCAGAGTTCTTTACATTCTTTTCATGAACTTCTTTGAAGAAATAATGCTTTAGGATTAAAATTGCTGGCAAGAAGCTTTAAGAAAGGCATCAGAATAAAGCAATTAACTGAGGACATCGACATAAAATGACCATAGTTAAAAACCTGAATTGACAAGGACATTTTGTTGTTTTTGTGACATACCAGTTTAAAACAACCGAAGTGATTACTGAAATCGTTTATGTGAAGACATATCAATTTCTAGGAACTGTGTATAATTGTGGAATGCATTAGTAACATATCCATAGAAATATAACTCAATGAAGGGAAATAATCATTCTTTATGTTGGCAATGCTTTTCATATAATTTAACACATTAGATAAGCCCATTTGGTTTCATATCTCTTTTACACATCCTCTGAGAAGTTCCAGGGCCCTCTGAAACATCCCAGTTAATTCTAACTCAAAAAGACTGAATTTTGAATTTTAATAAATTTGTCAATCATTAAAGGTTTAAAACACTGATCAGAATAAAAATCACAGGTCCCTATGAAATAAAACCAAAGTGACAAAAGATTTCAAAAGCACAAAACAAAAGAAATTATTGTGATAAATATGGAATTTCTGTTCCCTAGGCTAGTTACCTAAAAGGTAAAGTAAAACTTCTCATAATCTTCTGTTAAGAACAGTTCAATGCTCTGAGAAAACCCTATTGTTCCAACACAGGAGTTGGAAATCTGGCTTTTAATCAGTGTGTTTTTGATACTGCTGTTCAACTTTTAGAAAAATTTATTAATTCTCTTTTAATTTTAGCCAACTTGATAACACATAAAATTTTTTCCATGAGATTAATCTTCCAAGACTTTTCTACAACTTGCTTGAAACATTATTTTTGTCCTATACTTTCTTTTTTATTTTAACCTTCCACCTTAGGACAAAATTTACTTTACTTCCCCCTTATCAATTTTACCACACAAAGTTATCTCACATGCAAAAGACAAAATTACTCTTTTCAACTTTCTTTGCCAAATGTATATCCTTGGAGTTATAATGCTTTTTCTACATCTCCCCTACTTACTTTTCCCCATACAATTCTATTTCTATTGTTTCTATTTCCTTCATAAATCATTATTTTGAAGCAACCTTTAAATAACCTCTGAATGTTGCTGATTTTTAGAAATATACGTCCTCATGTCTTTTTACAATCTTTTTTACCAAAAATACATCTTACGTTCCTTGCACACTTTACATACAGAATTGTATTCCTTATTTCAATTTTAAATATATATCAATTAGAATTTAAACTCTTAGTAACCATAATTCCTTGTGAAAACTAAAAAGTAAACAATGTAAACTGCTTGTCACATAATATTTAATGAATATATATTTTATAATTTCTAGAACTATGTACTTACTCATAGAAAAAATTAATTTTTACTAAGAGACTCAAATATATTTTGCTTTTCTATATCATATAAAAACAAGGTATTGAAGTATATAAATTTAAACTTATGCTCAATTATTAATGTTTACTATTTTATCTTATTTAGAAATGACTCAGAGACTTAATGAGTATCACTTTTTTTATTGCACTTTAGGTTCTAGGGTACACGTGCAGATCATGCAGGATTGTTGCATAGGTACACACATGGCAATGTGGTTTGCTGCCTCCATCCCCCTCCCATTACCTATATCTGGCATTTCTCCCCATGTTATCTCTCCCCTACCTCCACACCCCCCAAGAGACCCCAGTGGGTGATGCTCCCCTCCCGCTGTCCATCTGTTCTAATTGTTCAACACCAGCCTATGAGTGAGAACACTGGTGTTTGATTTTCTGTTCTTGTGTCAGTTTGCTGAGAATGATGGTTTCCAGATTCATCCATGTCCCTACAAAGGACACAAACTCATCATTTTTTATCACTGCATAGTATTCCATGGTGTATATGTGCCACATTTTCCCAATCCAGTCTATCATCGATGGGCATTTGGGTTGGTTCCAGGTCTTTCTATTGTAAACAGTGCTGCAATGAACAAATGTGTGCATGTGTCTTTATAATAGAATGATTTATCATCCTTTGGGTATATACCCAATAATGGGATTGCCGGTTCAAATGGAATTTGTATTTCTAGATACTTGAGGAATTGTCACACTGTCTTCCACAATGGTTGAACTAATTTACACTCCCGCCGACAGTGTAAAAGTGTTCCTATTTCTCCACATCCTCTCCAGTATCTATTACTTAATTTCACTTTAAGGTTTCAAGT
>CAUYOR010123236.1:0-14311 GCA_963573925.1 Callimico goeldii
TCCCGAGTAGCTGGGATTATAGGCACGCACCACCGTGCCCAGCTAACTTTTTGTATTTTTAGTAGAGACGGGGTTTCACCATGTTGACCAGGATGGTCTCAATCTCTTGACCTCGTGATCCACCCGCCTCGGCCTCCCAAAATGCTGGGATTACAGGCTTGAGCCACCACGCCCGGCCCGGCCTGGCCTGTCATTTTTCTATCTCACTTTGCCTAGAACAAGAGGGTCATTTTAGATACGAATTATAAAGCAATGTCTATCGCTTTAAACTCTGAACCATATCTATTTTGGTTGGTTTTAGTGAATTAAAGTGTAAGTCCTAAAAGGACAAGGGCAGAATTTAAGTGTTTTTCCCAATTTAGTCCCAAGATGCTACATGTGATCAATTAATAAAAAGCCTTTTGAGGATTTTCTTTTTTCTGTTTGCTCCGTCTTCAATTGGTTAAATCTTCCTTTAGCTCTTTTATCTTAAAAATGCCTGCTATGACTGAACTCTGGCTATTGTTTGGGTTTTTTTTTTTAGATTTAAAATATTCAAAAGATGTCTTAGAAACATTCTAGTCAGTTAACAGTTTAATCTGCTCTGTGAGTAGAGGAGGAAGAAATAAGAGAGAAAAGAAAAAGTTCCCAGATTTCCAATGTTCAGCAAATATTTATGGCATCTTTACTCTGGAGTCTAAACTTGAATCATTTGTAAAATTGACTCTGTTCCTCCTCTGGACCGGATTATGTGGTTAAATCCTCACAACCATTCTGTGAGGTGAATAATACCATTATTTCAATTTAACAGAGGGGAAACCGAGGCACAGAGCACTCTAGTAACTTCCTAAAGCTTCCCGGCTAGAAAGAGGAAAAGCCAGGATCTGTGCCTTGAAGGCTGATTCCGAACTTGATATTCCATTTCATCCTTTTCACCAGAGCATGGCTAAGAAACACTAGCAAACTTGTGGGAGTCATGAGAGAGGACTCCAAGCAGCAGGTAGAGAGGAATGATAGGAGGCAGGCTCTGAAGTCAAGCTCTATGGGTTTGAGTCTACTTTGCATTTGTGTAAACTTGGACGAATTACCCTTCCCGCTGTAAGCCCCAATTTCCTCTTCTGTACAGTGGAGGAACGGCAGTACCTGTCTCATAATGGTCTTGAGCTGGTGCATGATGCATAATGAATACAGTGCTCCCAGCACAAGAAAAATAGCTGCTGCTATTAAATATAGCTCTGCCTTCAGGAAGCTTACAGTCTAGCTAAGAACAGGCATAATTGTGGAAGGAGGGAATTCCCCAGAGGGAATAACTTTAACAATAAAATAAAGCAGATTAAAATAAAATCATCGAAGTGTCAATCCATGGAGGACTGGTCAAATAAACTATATCCTATCCACCTGCTAGAATGCTAGATAAATGTTTAGATGATAATAAATTGGACCCATATGGATCAAGCTTCTAGGTATATTGTTAAATGAAACTGTCAACATTCTGAACAGTTGTGTAACTGAGAAGGGGATGGAGGGGTGGGTGGGTAGGCAGGTAGGTAGGTAGAAAGCATTTTCACAGATGCATGACCACGTTCTGGAAAGATAAACAGGAGACCATACACAGTGGTAGTTTGGGAATTGGCGCTGCCAGGAGCAGCATGGGTGTAAGGCACTCAGGATTTTCATATGTTCTGTTTTCATTTTATACCTTTGTGTGTCATGTGTGTGCTTTACAAAGCCCAGGTAGTACTTTTAATTTTAGATAGAACTTCAAAGTATACACAGACACATACAGACAGACACACACACACACACACACACACACACACACACTCACACCCAAGAAAGCATGGCTCACAGGCAAATTCAGGACAGAGGGGAAGAGGAGATGGAGAGGAAGAGACATCTCAGGATGCTGGAGCCACCAGCGTGGCTTTATCTGGATGTTGTCCCAGCTCTAATGGCTTTAGCATGGGAGAGATGTCAAATGGGCTAGAGTAAGAATAAAACATTAGAGCTAGGATAAGGTTGTGTGCCCAACCAGAAGCTGACAGAGAATTAAGAGGTAAGTTGGCCCCTTGGGTAATATTTAAATCTATGAAGAATAAAATCAAGTAGAAAAAAGAAAAAGAAAAGCAAGAGATTCCTTGCCTTGAGCTTTAGATCTAAGGAGAAACGTTCACAAACCCCGCTAGCAGTTGAGACCTGGTGACTCAACCAAAAGTCTTGCTGTTTGTGAAAAGCAACCCTTCAGTGGCCATGTTGAGTAAGTTCCAGCATTTTTAATTAAATTGGGGCCAGTGGAATGGGTTGCAGGTAGACTGGGCTCGTTTTCAATTCTGCCTCTGCTTGCTGTGTGCCCTATAGGTCTCAGCACCCACCTTCTTCATATGCAGAGTGAGAATAGTAACACTGACCAGTGGATGCCTATCAAGCTCTGAGTTGTCAAGCCTGGCACTCAGGGCTTAGCTATCATGATGCCCATGTCTCTGGGACATGCTCAGGGTTATTCTCCTTTGGGCTCCGCCTTGGTCACATGGGTTCCAACAAGGCAAAACTTAAAATGGAATTTGAGATGATTCAAGTCCAAGGAGGGGCAGTCTCAGAGTAGCATTTAGACAAATCCAGAGAAATGCAGCCCTTTTTAAATTGGCTCCCAAGCAAAAATTGCATAGTAATAAGAAGGAGGGAGGGTGAAGGGGGATATGGATCAAAAGCAGAAGAAAAATGAATAGGAAATCGCATGGACCCCATTTCTGAGGGTCTGAAAAAAAAATCTTCCTTGGCTCCTTGCTTTTTCATTATCTTACAAATGTCTATTCCCTCGACCAGCTTCCCTTTGCTGGCCTTTAGAATGAAACGTAGCGGGAGCAGCAGGTGGGTGATTCCTGACTGTGGAATAGCTCCCTGGGCTTTTTCTTCTTCTGCCTTGGCCCTCAGTGGTTTTGTCTGATGTTCAACAGCCAGAAGGAAACACAGCCATGAGGAAGACGCCATCTGTGTGCTCATATCAACGGGTTTCTTCCAGGAGGCATGGTACTGCTTTCAGAACATACGCACATTGTTACTTTGTCCCTCTGAGGGAAGTCAGGTCAGTCTTCTCATCCCTCTCCCACAGATGAGCAACTGAGGCAGAGGGCAGGGTGGGGCAGGGCAGGTAGTGGCTGCCCCAGGCCATGCAGTGAATCGGGAATGTGTGCCAGGAGGAGGAGTTCCATTGGCTCCTCTAGATTCCTTGGACTCAGATTGGTGGCGTCCCAACCTGTAGACTTAGTTTGCATGTCAGAGACTTACTTCCCCCAACCTTTGTTGCATTCATTCAGCTAAACTTTGCTGAGCACATGCCAGCTGCCTGCCCAAGTGAGGGGAATCCTTCAGTGAACAGGACAGAGCCTTATTCTCATGGAGATTATTTGGTAGCAAAGGAGACCCAGAGTAAAAACCTAAATAAACAAGATATTTTCGGATCATTACAAGTGCTGTGAAGATGTGAGTGTGCACACACCCTTTTAATCCAGATATTTGACATTGACTAGACAGAGTTAAATTCTCCCCTTGCTCTTTCATTCACAAGGTGTTGGACAACAGGTGCTGAACTGCCCGAGTTACTGCTCCTTAGGCTGCTTAGTTCTAAGGTCATCTTCAGGCTTTTCCCTCTCAAATGTGGGTGCTAAACTGCCCGAGTCACTGCTCCTTAGGCTGCTTAGTTCTAAGGTCATCTTCAGGCTTTTCCCTCTCAAATGTGTTTTCCTCGTATTTTCTCTCCCCCACCGCCTTTTTTTTTTTTTTTTTTTTTGAAAATTTTTCACCAGGCTGGAGAGCAGCACCGCAAACTCAGCTCACTGCAACCACCGACTCCCGGGTTTAAGCGATTCCCCCACCTCAGCCTGCTGAGTAGCTGGGACTATAGATGCGTGCCACCACGCTTGACTAATTTTGGATTTTTTTTTTTTTTTTTTTTTTTTTTTGTATTTTAGTAGAGACAGGGTTTTACCATGTTGGCCAGGATGGTCTCGACCTCCTGACCTTGTGATCTGCCCACGTTGACCTCCAAAGTGTTGGAATTACAGGTGTGAGCCACTGCTCCTGGCCCTCTTTCTCTTTCTTTTACCCATTTCCCCCTCCTGTCCATAGCTTCTCCCTAAAAGCCTCAAAGAACACATCATAAACTGAAATCATTGTTTGCCCTCATCCTTAGAAGTTGTTGAAAACCTGTAGCCAGCAGCTGTCAGGTGTCAGAGGGACGGCTCTAGAATCCTTTTGGGAGGAGGTGTCTACTAGGCTTAGTTCACCTCATTCCCCAGTGTAGGGAGCCAGCAGGCAGGTTTCTCAAAGCCCTCTTAATTGGGGGTTGCTAGGGAGCATTGTTAGAGTGAAAACCCAAAGTGACATGACTGAGAACCCCCTTCCAACCTGTGCACCTTTCATACAGCATTGATTACTGTAGTTGGTGACCAGTACTGGTAGAAAACTCCCCCAAATATTTCACAGGGCTTAAGTAAAGGGTAACAGAATATTCATGATTTAATCAACATTGTTATCTCCAAATTATAGTTTTATTTAGAATTTATATTTCTTTATGCATTTATTTTGTTATTATTTTTGTGTGTGGAAATGGGGGGGTCTTAGTGTGTTGTCCAGGCTGGTCTCAAACCCTTGGCCTCAACACTTGATCCTCCTGCCGCAGCCTCCCAAAGTGCTGAGATTACAGGCGTGAGCCACTTTATGTATCTTTGTAGCCTACCTGCCTTACAAGGGGTAAAACGACACCTAAACCATTTCCAAGGAACAGCTCTGTCCTTACCCAGCATGGTTTTAAATTCCAATACAGGTTAAGATCGCCGTGGCTCATATGAAGATGAAGAGTTAGTATAAATTGTTAGTTCAGAATTTAGTCGAATGCATCTCAAATTTTAATGTGCATGTGAATCAACTGGGGTCTCATTAAAATGTAGATTCTGATTCAGTAGATCTGAGCTCTGTCCTGAGATTCTACATTACCGAGGAGCTTTCGTTGGTGCACGTGCAGCTGGTCTTAAAACACACTTGAAGAAGCAAGGCTTTTGACTTGCCCTTTAATTCCAGTTCTGTCTTCAGGGTGGCATTTGGTCTTCTGTGAACCCATGGCACCTTTACCTTTGGGGCCCCTCCCATTTAAAAAGATATTAAAAATTACATCCTATGATTATGCTGGTATACAGACAACTATATTTTTTTAATTGTACTTTAAGTTCTGGGGTACATGTGCAGATCTTGCAGGACTGTTGCGTAGGTACACACATGCCATGGTGGTTTGCTGTCTCCATCCTCCCGTTACCTACATCAGGCATTTCTCCCAGTGTTATCCCTCCCCAAGCTCCTCACCCCCTGCTGTCCCTCCCCTACCTCCCACCCCCCAGCATACCCTAGTGTGTGATATTCCCCTCCCTGTGCCCATGTGTTCTCATTGTTCAACACCCACCTATGAGTGAGAACGTGGGATATTTGGTTTTCTGTTCTTGCATCAGTTTGCTGAGAATGATGGTTTCCAGGTTCATCCATGTCCCTACAAAGGAAACGAACTCATTGTTTTTTATGGCTGCATAGTATTCCATGGTGTGTATGTGCCACATTTTCTTTGTCCAGTCTATCATTGATGGACGTTTGGGTTAGTTCCAGGTCTTTGCTATTGTAACAGTGCCGAGATGAACATGCGTGTGCATGTGTCTTTATAATAGAATGATTTATAATCCTTTGGGTATACACCCAGTAATAGGATTGCTGGGTCAAATGAAATTTCTATTTCTAGATCCTTGAGGAATCACCACACTGTCTTCCACAATAGTTGAACTAATTTACACTCCTACCAACAGTGTGAAAGTGTTCCTATTTCTCCACATCCTCTCCAGCATCTGTCTCCAGATTTTTTAATGATTGCCATTCTAACTGGCATGAGATGGTATCTTAGTGTGGTTTTGATTTACATTTCCCTAATGATCTGTGATGATGAGCATTTGTTCATATGTTTGTTGCCCTCATAAATGCCTTTTTCTGAAAAATAACAGACAACCATATTAATATACGATATTTAAGAAGTTTCTTCTATCTAAAAGTTCATTATTTTTCTTCTGATTTTAAAACAAATAAACATCTGGTTGTGGATACCCAGATAATGTCATTCCCATGTGCCGTCCCACAGTGCCCAAGGTAGAAGTTGATCCCGCTGCTGCCCCTTACTGACTTCATGCTGAAACCCTCAGAGCCTCTATTTCCTCATCTGTAAAATGGGGATCACAGGATCTCTTGCACTGCTTTGGGTCTTTGCATGGTGTCTGGTGCACTGTAAGCACTCTGGAAATGTTAGCTTTTGTCTTCAAAAGTTTTCTGACTCCCATTAGCTATCACTGTCTCTTAGCCGATTAAAAGTTCCATCCTACATACATTACTGCTGCTCTCTTAAAGCTGCTTGATATGTCCTACTGGTTGCATGACCTGGATAATTTCCATACATTAACCTCTTTTACCTTCCATTTCTGCGCTACCCTGCTGTTCCTCTTCTGGAAGAGCCCATCATCTCTTGGATGCAGCAGACAGCGATGCCACACGAACTTTGGCCATGACACTCGGCACCTCCCATGAGTGCTCAGACACTCATTTGCAGCTTGCTCTCTAAACTCATCATTTCTATAGAAAGGCAGCACAGCCCCTGATGGATCTGGAATTAACTGTCGTTTTTTTCTGCCTGTCACTCCAAGAAGAGTAAGGGACCATAGAGCTAATCACACAAGGCATCACCATCACTGTTTTCATGTTCTTTTGTTTATCTTAGCTCCTGACTCCTCTTGATTGTAGTTGCCTCGATCCTAAGACTCTATCCAACGTAAAACAGGCTCTAGATGTGGCAAAAGCTTTGTTGGGGAGGAGTGAGTGAGAGGTGGAGAAGGAACCCTAGCATATTAAATGTACACACAAATTGCAAATTACATCCCAATTTCATGTAGAAATTAAAATAAGGTGGTTTCAGAGTGAAGGAGATGCAATCATGTTTTATGGGGTTTGATAAAATCCCGTAGTCCCATTAAGGAAATAGTCGTTACTGGGATGTGAGCCTTACTTTATAAGAAGATGGAGTAAAATGAAGCTTAACTTTCCTTTGTAATATTTTTGATACTTCCAAATAGTCATAGCATCCAGTCACAGCATCGCCAAATGATAGATGCAGAATTTGCTCTACATCTGGATTTTCAAGGTATATGCTTTTTAATTTTCTTCTACAGGAATTCCTATCACATGTACTCTTTGCACTAATAATGTAAGATGATACGTTTCCATGAGCACTTTGAATTGCAATTCAAAGCATCCACTCATTAGAAACATAAGTGGTGCTTTTAGTATGATTTTGTTTTTAAGGGGAAAGGAGTCAAACCCTTTTCAGTGGTCAAACTGTTTTCTTTTCAGTCTGTCTTCATCACAGTCCAATTCTGTCTCATTGAAAAGGAAACATTTTCTGATCTCAACCTTTATTTATACAAATGTTGATTTAAAAAAAAATTAAGAGAGTATTTCCTTCCTCAAAAAGGGATTTCATTTGAGTGTCTTTTTCTCATTCTCTTGGAAATATTTCTTCCAAATTGACCCACACTATATCCAATCTTGGTCTCCACTGCCAACCTCAGTTATAAAATGGAAACTAGGTGAACAAATTATCAAACCTCTTTATGGGAAATGTGGAAAACATTTAGAAATATTCGCCGACGTTTACTTCTAGTCATGACTTAATCACACCTGCTGCATCCATAATTTTCATCTTACAGAAAGTACATAAGCAACTTTGCAGATTTCAGTGCTAGGATGCCAAAGGATCCAGAGAAGTCACAGGTGAGACGTTAGGTGGACAAACTACCTGGACAGTTGACAAGGTTTCCGGCTGTCCCAGAAGCTCAGGTACCACCTGAGTGGGCTTACTGAGTGACAGCCCATAATTGACAGGCACTACCTGTTGACTCAGAACATCTGGTCTCCCATCTACTCCCTCCCCTTGTTCTTGTGTGACCCATCCTCGTTGTCTAAGCTGCCTTACCTGTTGAACATATCGCTTTATCAGCACTGCTTCATGGATATCTGTAGAGCCTTTGGCATATCCGCATGTGTATTTTATAAAATTTAAGTTCAAACTAAAGCGTGCTGGGGGCCAGAGAAGACAAATGCCAACTTTTTTTATCGTCAAGGTAACGATAACAGATTCACTAGAATTTACATAGCACCAAAGTCGATTTACATGCTTATTTACTCTGTTGTTCTCCCTTAAAAAAAATGGAGTTACCCTAGCAACTGTAATATCACATGATGTTCAGAAAAACTGTAATAGAAACACCTTCTGAAAGGAAAATATGCATTTCACCAGATGCATATTATAGGCACATAAACTGTCACTTATAGAATGTCGAACCATTTTGGAAATGATTGGAGGAGGTTCATGTGGCATTGAGTACTTTCCTCATTAATTACTTCAGCAGCTTTGGAGATTCTATGATAAAAGAAAGAGATTGGGAGAAAGGGAAGGCTTTGGATCTTCTCCTGGGCATGTTGATAGAATTGTACACTGCATCTTGTTAGCATATCAGCAGAAAGAGTACATTACCAAAATCCATCTTTCATTATTTTGCATATGGGTAGAATCTATTACTCTATTCAAACATTTTTCCAATTCCAAGAATGACGGCATCTTCCCTGGAGGGATGGTTTGCTTTGTCTAAAGCAGAATACTCAGAGGGAACAACCCGAAGTAGAAGAAACCACCAAGACATGGCTTGGTCATTCGGCCAATTTGGTTTCATTTCAGTTTCACAAATTAATTTGCTTAAGTCCAGGGTGAGATACAGATTTATGCAGGGATCACACCAGGGCAGCTCTTCCTGACTTTGGTTCAGTCTTGCATGCTCAGAATAAATAAAGCAACCCTAGAGAACTCTGTAGTTCTAAAACTCATATAGGAGGGGCCACAACTGCCAATCACATGAGGCATCGTTCTCCTAACACTGCTGAAATATATTTGATTAGGAGCACATTATTCAGGTGATAGGTACACCAGAAGCCCACATGTCACCAAAACACAATATAGGAATGTAAGAAATCTGTACTTGTACCCCTAAATATATATTTTTTTAATTAAAAAAATTATAAAACAAAATGAAAAGATCACTTGTTCACACTGAAAAGCAAAAAGGGACAAGGAACTTCCTTACTGAATCAGACATGTGGCTCCTAGGAATTGGAGCTTCGATTTTGCAGAGCACAGAAATCAGACCCTCTCCTACCCAGACCCTCTGGTGGTTACGCTTCAGACTTAGCTAAAACCTGAGCCAACTCCCTTATTTCCTGGTCCCTCCCCTTCATTGGGTGTGTCCACCATCTCTCACTTTTTTTTTTTTTAACGTGTTCCTCCTTTCCCCAGCGCTTTGCTGTCTCGGTGTCTTGCACTTAAGTTTCTCCTAACTTAACTCTCATCTCCTGGAATAATGTTCCCTGGCCACCCTAGATAATTAATCTCTTCTCTATAGCCCTTTTTTTCTCTTTCACATAGCTCCAGTCACTCTCTGAAATGATACTGTTCATGGGTGTGTTTGTCCTTGTCTGTTTCCCCAACAAGACAATAGACTCTGCAGGGAAGGGACCATAATGTTCTTTTTCCATGAAGGTGCCCCAGCTCCAAGAAGAGCATCTGGGGTGTAATCGCTGCTCTGTACATATTTACTCCACAACAAGAGACTGGAAGAAAGTCTAAACGGTTTCTGTTTCTGACAGATCAAGGGAAACAAACAGAAGTTCAACATCTCTCTTGAAAGTAAATACATCGGACAGAAAGGGAGGTCTGGGAAGATGGACTGAGTCCACAGACACAAAAAAGCATCTGACAAATCGGGACCCCTGAGGAGTGAGGAATGGGGGGTCATTGCTTTTATTTTGAAATTAACTGCTGTTAATTAACTGAAATTAACTGCCGCGTGGGTGACCAGAAAGACTGAATTTAGCAAAACATGGTTTTAAAAAAAACTTAAATGAGTGAAATAGGTGAAGAAGTGATGGCAGCAACATGTGTGCCTCAATTCTTTGACTTTTACTTGATAATCTTAAGATATTATGAATCAGTCTATATTGCCCCATCAAACACCTACTATGTGCCACGTATAGTGTCTGGACTTTCCTTCCTTCCTTCCTTCCTTCCTTCCTTCCTTCCTTCCTTCCTTCCTTCCTTCCTTCTTTCCTTCCTTCCTTCCTTCCCTCCATCTCTTCTTCCTTTCTTTTTTCCTTCCTTCCTTTTCTTTCTTTCTTCTTTCCTTCCTTTTCTTCCCTCTTCCCTCCATCCCTCCCTCCTTCCTTCCTTCTTTCCTTCCTTCCTTCTTTCTATCATTTTTTTCTCTCCTTTGTTCCTTCCCTCATCCCTACCTCACTCCCTCCCTCTCTCCCTTCAGTATTAATAATTCTTCATTATGGCTCCAGCACGGCTTTAGAGTTTCAGTCATTTATTCATTTGTTCATTCATTTGACAAATATGAGCAAAGTACTCTGGTCCATGTGGAGATGGATCATCCATTCATGAGCCACCTCTGCACAGAGGTAATGAGGTGGGCAGGGCTTGCCCTCATGGCATTTCCAGTCTAAAGAGACATTAAACAAATAGTTACAAATGAGTAACTGAAAGTTTATTTAATGGTATTAAATCAAGTAAAGGGATCAAATTATTTACTTTAACAATTGCTAATTATTAATTAAAATGGTGCATATTTTGCCAAAGAACCTAACTTTTGGTCATCTGAGCTTCTCTCTTTCCCTTTGATAAATGTGCTCAGTGTAAAAAAAAACAACCAACTACCAGGAGGGTTTTCTGCCAACCTTTGTTCCCAGAAGGTTTAAAGATGAGTGTCTCTCATCTTTTCCTCTGTAATTCATTCTCTGTGTGTGTGTCTCTCTCTCTTTGAACAGGGATAGAGTCTATGTGCGTTCGATGCTCTAATAACCCCAAATTTAGACACAAACCGTTATTTACTGAAATTTCATGAAGTTATCTCATGGCTTTTTAATGATTGCTAGATGGAACAAATCTAATGATTGTTAAGATAGAACTTTGCAAACCCTTTCAGTCAGGACAAGTGGCCTGTTCTCCCCGCCTCTCCTTGAACTTGGTGTAGTGAGCAAGAAACATCCAGGAGATGACACTGAGACTCATTTTTCAACATTATGCAAAGGACAGTGTGTACTGGATCCTTGGCAGCTGAGAAAGGACCCTTCCCCTGGCTGGAAGACAAAACATCAACGGAATTAGGGCATTCTCTCAACCCAACTGTTTCCACCCTGTGCTGATGTGAAAAAGTTCAAAGGATATTATGGGGAAAACTCTCAAGATGTGTTTCCCTAGTGAATATTTCAGATCTCCCAATGTCTAAGGGCCCCTTTGAAGTCAAGATTGATTGAAAAAGCACAAGGGTGTGGAGTCCAAGAATGTGGATGTGGTTGTCCTCTGTATCCCTGAGTGAAGATGCTGCTTGAGTCAGTATTCTTATTAGCCTGGCCTGTTCCCTTTGCCTGCAGTATTTACCATGACCACATGCAGAGCAGGTGGAAGCCAAAGGAGGTCATAGCCAGGGATTGTGTCAGGGGCTTGAAAAAGTATTTTCTTTAAATTGTAGGGTGATGATTCTGCTTGGCAGGATTCAAGGGTCAGCCGTGTGTGAGCAGATCCTTCATACACAACCACACACACCTATACTCAGCTTCTTCTCACATTTCTCACGGAAAACTGATCATACACAGTTCTCAGCAGTTTTCTAGAATGCAGAATAATATATTCAGCTAATCAGTGACTGACCTACCCGGGGCCTGATTTCCTAAAATTAAAGCCACTGTCACTGCCTTGTATCTTGAGCCAACACAAAGTATTGTCTTTCTAAGTTTTAATTTTTCAGAAGGCAAAATGGTGAGAGTAGCCAGGATGGGTGAACTATTGGAAGGAAACGAAGATGTGAGGGAAAGGCTGCTCTGCAGATTGCATCCACTTCTCTGAATGCTTTTGGGGTGTGGGTGGCTCCAGTCTCCCCAGTGGCCTCAGGAGTGTTATCCTGAGAGAGATGAAGGAAGTCCTTCCTGACATCACCACTGCTCATGACACTATCCAGAAGACATTCAATGCCAAGGCCAAACGGTCAGTTCCCTCTCTCGTGCTTCCACTCCTGAATGCATCTCAACTTGTATTTCACCTTCATCCTGCCATTTTTCTCTCTTTGTAGCCTCTTGTGGGACTGTGGCTTTGCAACACAGCACCATCAAATAAATCATCTTTCCACATATTCTCCCTTTGCTTCACCCCTCCCCAGTCACCAAGGTCAGTCGTTCTTTATAGAATTTGAAGTGATTTTTGGATTTGATTCAACCAGCAAATATTTGCTAAGCAGCTACCGTGTGCCATATTCTGTACCGTGTTTCTGGGAATGCAGTGGTGAGCAAAACCACTGAGATAAATGCATTTGACTTACTTTTTCTGAATTCGAATGTATCTTGGAGTTAATGTTTTTTGGAAGTCAATACTTGCTTTTCCTAGCATTTTATTCCTTTTTTTAAATCATCTTTTTTAAAATGATAGAAGCAAAATGTGAATTTGAAGGCATTAGAAAATAGAAACAAACATAAATAAGAAAATAAAAACACCTTATTCTCTATCACCCAAAGATCACACTACTAACATCAGGGCATACTTCCAGAGTATTCTCTGTGCATATACATATATTTAAACACAACAAGATTATAATAGACATGCTGGTATATAACCTGCTGTTTCAGTCAACACTCTTTACTTTTCATTTTAATAATTTTTGTCATTTTTAATTTTTAAAATTATTTAGTTTTTTTGAGACAGAGTCTCACTCCGTTGCCCAGGCTGGAGTGTAATGGCACAATCTTGGCTTCCTGCAACCTCTGCCTCCTGGGTTCAAACGATTCTCATGCCTCAGCCTCCCAAGTTGCTGGGATTACACCTGTGTGCCACCATGCCTTGTTAATTTTTATATTTTTCGTAGAGATAAAATTTCACCATGCTGGCCATGGCTAGTCTCAAACTCATGGCCTCAAGTGATCTGCCTGCCTTGGCCTCCCAAAGTGCTGGGATTGTAGGTGTGAGCCACTGCACCCTACCTATTTTGACTTTTTAAATACTCGGACTGTAATCATATTCTTCCAGTTACGCCACAAATGTCTTTTGCAGCTGGATAGGTCAGACTGTTCCTAAATTCAGGAACACATGTTTTATCCAGTTGTTTTGTTTATATGTCTTTTAATATCTTTCAATTTTTTTTAATGACCCAGAATTATAGAAGAGACTGAGCCTATTGTTTTGAAGAATGTCTTTCCTCTGAATTTGTCTGGGAGCTTTTTACTGTCATTTAGCCTGTTTCTCCATCCCCTGTAGAAGTGATGCATAAAACCTCATGGGTTCAAATCGGACATTGATTTTACTAGAACACATCAGACATGTAGGCTCTATTGCAGTACATCTGAAAACCCAAAATCGGTTTGCCCCAGAATTGGTGATAGCCTCTGACTTCAGATGATGGCTGCTGGATTGCTCCATCATACAGGTACAACCCTTTACCCATTTGCTGCTAGAAAGTCATCTTCGTGGCTCTACTCTCCTGCTAAATGGATGTTCAGTTGCCCTCCAATCATTTTCTTAATGGTTTAAACACTGAGCAATAATCCCTTGCATGTATCTGTAATTTAAGAGTTTTTAAATGATATTTTTTCCATATTTATCAACAGACTATGATCACTTTGTTGGCTCTTAACTTTCATTCCTTCATCATGGCTCTTAGAATGCAGGTGAATATTGGTCCAAGTCAGGGATTACTGTGAATGGTGCCATCTTGGGACTGGCACTTGTGAGGGTTTCTTACTGACGTAAGGAAGACTTTACTCAGCTTTGCTGTGAATGCTTCCAATGTCTCTCCTTTCTCACTGTGACTGTCATTGATTTGACTTCTCTCTATCACATGCTCTTATCAACTTGATTCATATTTCCCTTTTTTTTTTTTTTTTTTTTTGAGATGGAGTTTCACTGTTGTTACCCAGACTGGACTGCAATGGTTCGATCTCAGCTCACCGCAACCTCCACCTCCTGGGTTCAGGCAATTCTTCTGCCTCAGCCTCCTGAGTAGCTGGGACTACAGGCGTGCACCACCATGCCCAGCTAATTTTTGTATTTTTAGTAGAGACGGGGTTTCACCTTGTTGACCAGGATGGTCTCGATCTCTTGACCTTGTGATCCACCCGCCTCGGCCTCCCAAAGTGCTGGGATTATAGGCGTGAGCCACCG
>CAUYOR010123237.1:0-11894 GCA_963573925.1 Callimico goeldii
GTCTCAAAAAAAAAAAAAAAAAAAAAAAAAATTTAGCCTATTCCCACCCCACAAGTGGTGGATTTTGCTCTTCCACCACTGGGCTTGATCATTCAGGGTTCATATCAGACTGTGGCACCGGCTACACAACCCACTAGAGTCACAGCTTCAGTCCCCTGGAGTTTGTGGGGGACAGTAGGGACCCGCCCAGCCACACCCGGCCATCCTCCGCTTTCAGCTTTCTCTCTCTTTTCATGGGGTGGGGGCCGCCCAGCTGCTCCCCCGCCCAGCTGATCGCCCGCCCTCGCTCTCCCCTCTCTCTCGGGGCGGGGAGAGGGGGCAATAGCTCAGTCCACAGGCTCGTATTCAACTCCGAGCTTGTAATTCCCAGCGCTTGACTGGCAAAGATCCCGTTTTGTGTATTGCTGAGGCTTTGGGGGAAGCGCTGTATCTGGAGTGGAGTGCCAGAGGGGGAGCCTCCGACTCGCTGGTCAGATGCACTTTCTGGGTGAAGCAGCGCCCCCCCTGCCTCGGTCTGCCCTGAGTGGGCTTTGCTCACCCTCGGACCAGACCCGTTGAAATGCACCTGGTACCTTGGTTGGCGTTAGGAGATCTCTGGGTTTCTGCGTCTCTCGCTGGGTGTTGTGCGCTGAAGTTGTGTCTAATCTGCCATCTTGGATCCTCCAATTTTGTGATTTTTTTGAAAAACTGCCCGACTGTTTCTTCTGAAATGGATGCACCATTTTACATTCCTACCAGCAATGTGTACACATTCTTGTTTCTCTATATCTTCTCCTAAACTTATCTGGCTTTAATTATGGCCTTTCTAGTGGTATGAAGTGATGTCTGATGTGTTCTTTTTTTTAATCCATAAAAATGTATTATACAGGTATTTATTTTTTATTGTAATATAACCTAAAATTTACCATTTTAACCTTTTTTTTTTTTTTTGAGATGGTGTCTTGCTCTGTTGCTCCGGCTGGAGTGCAGTGGCATGATCTCTGCTCACTGCAACCTCTGCCTCCTGGGTTCCAGCAATTCTGCTTCATCCTCCCGAGTAGCTAGAGTTACAGGCGTTCACCACCATGCCCGACTAATTTTTGTAGTTTTGTTAGAGAGAGGGTTTCTTCATATTGGCCAGGCTGGTCTCAAACTCCTGACCTCGTGATCCATCTACCTGCCTCAGCCTCCCCAAATGGTGGGATTATAGGCGTGAGCCACTAGGCCCGGCCCTAACCATTTTTAATTGTACAATTCTATGACATCAGTGCATTCACATTGTTGTGTAACCATCACCACCATCCATCTCTAAATTCTAGAATAAATGCCCTCTGCTCACAGTCTCAGTTCCAGAATGCCCTGTGCCACATGTATTGTCCACGCCTGAGCTTATTATTGAGAACCTAATGTGTGTAAGACACTATGTGCTAGATTCTTTTAGGGCCACCAGAATGAATGAAAATTGATCTGGGGCTGGGCACAGTGACTCACACTTGCAATCCCAGCACTTTGGGGGGCTGAGGCAGGTGGATCACCTGAGGTCAGAAGTTCGTGACGAATGTGGCCACCATGGTGAAACCCCGTCTCTACTAAAATTACAAAAAATTAGCTGGGTGTGGTGGTGAACACTGATAGTCCCCGATACTCAGGAAGCTGAGGCAGGAGAATTGCTTGAACCCAGGAGGCGGAGGTTGCAGTGAGTCAAGATCATGCCACTGCACTCCAGCCTAGGTGACAAAGCAAGACTCTGTTACACACACACACACACACACACACACACACACACACACCATGAACTTGATCTGATCTGCTGATTGGTTTTTCACCAGTTCTTACCCTCTTTCTCTTGTGATAGTGGCATGCTCTTAGGACTCAGCTGGCCAAGATCTCTGGGACAGGTCCTTTTGCTGTGGAACACAATGAAAATGGAGTAGAGACTGACACTATAATTTGGATGTAACAGACCAATTTTGCGACCTAAAAACTTTCAAGCAGTTGTTTCATTTTCAGTTCTTTCATATTATCTTCCCTAATTTTGAAATATGGAGAATAAGATGTTAATAAATAAGTAGAACTTTCCATTTTTCTTTCTTTCATATTTCTGAGGTAGAATGGCCTGTATGTCATTATTCCTCAACCCAAAAACCTTCTCCCTAGTGTTTTGCTAGGTTTCTGAAGGTCTAAAATATTCTGAAATATCAAAACCATATTATCAATTATCACAAAAGATGTTTTCAGTGTAGAAGAAGACATTTGGCCAGGCATGCAGTGGCTCATGCCTGTAACCTCAGCAATTTGGGAGGTGAAGGCCAGTGGATCACCTTAGGCCAGGAGTTTGAGGCCAGCCTGGCCAACATGGTGAAACCCCGTCTCTACTAAAAATACAAAAATTAGCTGAGTGTGTTGTCACATACCTGTAATCCCAGCTACTTGGGAGGCTGAGGCAGGAGAATTACTTGAACCTGGGAGAGGGGGGTGGCTGCAGTCAGCTGAGAATGTGCCCCTGCATTCCAGCCTAGGGGAAAAAGAGTGAGACTCTTTCAAAAAAAAAAAAAAAAGACATTTAATGAGTAGATTAGATTTAAAACATGTTTACAACAGCAAGGGGGGGACATATAACACTAGGTGTAAATGTATAATAGTATCAGAAGAGCATACAATGAATTGTGCCTCCTATAAAAACTACAAAGAACTACTGAATGATTCTGTATTGAAATTGTTTTTCCTAAAAAGATATTTGTCTATTTAGGAAATAATTTGGCAAGTTAGCATGTGAATGAAAGAAAGTAACATGGCATGGTAATTGAAATAGCTGCATTTGAATCCAGAGTCTACAACTTACTTGGTGAGATCCTTTGGGTCTTAATCTCTCCAGGGATACTGGTTTCTATTTTATGTGTTTGTGTGGAAGATTAAATGATAATTACATGTAACTCTGCCATGTGTAATAACTGAATTAGTGTATTTAAAAGTAAATACTAAAAATAGCTGAGTGTGCATCACATGGGACTGTTGTAAGCAGATCTTGAGAATGATTGAAGAGAATCCAAGGTACATGATTAGATTTGAAGACAGTATCACCTGTTCTAAATGAGTTCAACTTTACCAACCCAAATAGATTCTTCTGCAGAGTACTGAAAAATCCACAAACAGGATTGTAGAGCCATTGCTGCAAAGAAACAGAGGCGCTGAAGAGTTTACGATGGGAAATAACTCATTTTCAAAAAGAGGAATTGAAGAATTTCAGATCTCCATGCATCTGTCTAGACAAAATGATGATGCTGTGGTTTTGAAAACTGGGGAAAAAAAGATCTAATCAGGAAAGGCCTGAGACCGTATATATGGGATACTAATGAAGGTGAGATCTGGGAGATGGAAATCATGATCTTCCGGGTCATACTATCAGAAAGACTGGGAACCTGTGGACACGGGACCTTAGGTTGGGTAATGCTAGCTGGTAGAACAAAGAAACAAAAATTTCAGCATATCAGCACAAAAGAAGTTGATTTATCAGTAGCGTAACAGGAGAATGTGTGGCTCTCCTGGTCAGTGGGTGTTTTTCTTCCATGTGTTACGTGGCTGCTTCTTGTTCCTGTGGGTCTTAGAATCATCTGCAACAGGCAGAAGAATAAAATAGTGAAAAAGGCACAGCTGCTTCTTAAGAATCCTAGCTAGAAGAGGAAATATTTGCAAATCATATGTCTGATAAGGAATTAATATCCTGAATATATAAAGAACTCCTACAACTCAACAAGAGAAAACTAACCCAGTTCAAAAATGGAGAAAGAATTTGAATAGACATTTCTCCAAAGACAGTATACAAATGGCTGATAAGCATTGAAAAGACACTTAATGTCTTTACTGATTAGGGAAATCCAAATCAAAACCACAATGAGATACCACTGCACATAGTGTGTAGTGTAACTATTATTGAAAGAATGAAAAAGGAATGTGTTGGTGTGAATGTGGAGAAATTGGAATCCTCGTGCACTGCTGGTAGAAATGTAAAATGGTTCAGCCACTGTGGAAAATGGGGTGTTGGTTCCTTAGAATGTTAAATAAGGAATTACATATGCTTCAGCAATTCTTTTATAATATTCCCCAACAAATTAAACAGGGACTCAAACATATACACAAATATGCATTGTAGCATTATTCATAATAGCGAAAAGCTGGGACCAACAACTCATGTCTCCATCAACAGATGAAAAGATAAGCCACATGTGGCATACGCATACAGGGAAGTATTATTCAGCCATAAAAATAAAGTTGAGATAGAAAACATAGTATCGGGAGCCTTGAAAACATTATGTTAACTGAAAGAAGCCAGACACAAAAGAGCAAGTATTGTTATGATTCTACTTGTGTGAGGTCCCTAGAAAAATCAAATTCATAGAGACTAAAGTAGAACAGGGGTTACCAGGGGCTGGGGGTGGGGAGAATGGGAAGTGAGGGTTTGATGGGTACAGAGATTTCTGTGTGAAATGATGAAAATGTTCTGGGAATAGTGGTGATGGTTATACAACACTGAATGTACTTAATGCCACTGGATTCTATACTTAAAATAGTTAAAAGGGTACCTTTCTATGGTACATATATTTTACCACAGTTAAACAGTGAACCCCAACTGAAATGGACCCACATGCCTTTTGTTCCCATTCCCCTGGTGAGAGGTGGCCTATGGCCAAGTCAAGATGCAGAGAGTTTGGGTAATGTGGTGCTTGTTTGAGTGACATTTCCCAGTAATTATTCCACAGTTTGGAAAGAAGTCCGTGAATACTTTGTGGACAGTAAGCTGTTTTGGCTACGAAGACCAAATTTAAGTTGATAATACATGCAACTTACAAAGTAGTAATTCAGTTTCGAGACTGTAAGGTCTGGAGACCCTGAAAAGTTCCTCTCAAACTCGAGTCAGGAAAAATACACTTTAAAGTTCCCATTTTACCAATGCAAATGAATAAAATGTACACAGCGTTTCTTTTATTAGTGTGTGCTGTCCGTGATTAAAGCTTTCATTAACTGACCTTGATTCTCCTGCCCCTGTTTTCCCTACATATTTATGTATGCTTCAACTCAAACTCCCTACCACACTGTGTTTCAGAGGGGACAGCTGTGTGGTATCCCAGCTGTGGAACATCAAATGGCTCTTTTGTATGAGGAAGAAGGTGGCATGTAATGATAAGTGGAACATTTTAAAAGAAGGCCGGGCGCGGTGGCTCATGCCTGTAATCCCAGCACTTTGGGAGGCCGAGGCGGGTGAATCACGAGGTCAAGAGATCAAGACCATCCTGGTCAACATGTTGAAACCCTGTCTCTACTCAAAATAAAAAAAATTAGCCGGGCATGGTGGCACGTGCCTGTAATCCCAGCTACTCAGGAGGCTGAGGCAGGAGAATTGCCTGAACCCAGGAGGCGGAGGTTGTGGTGAGCCGAGATCAAGCATTGCACTCCAGCCTGGGTAACAAGAGCGAAACTCCGTTTTAAAAAAAAAAAAAAAAAAAAAAAAAGAAAGAAATAAAAAGAAATGCCGCATATGAAATTAGAAAGTGCTTATCATTCGGCGCCCACTGTAGTGAGGCAGGTGGGAAGCAGTCCTTCGGAGGCATGCTGGAAGGTGGAAGGTGCTAGGATGTTTGGCGCGTAGGTCAGCTGAGTGGCCAGAGCTCCAAGGGATGCCATCAGATAGGTGTCTGCCTCTCCGGTGAGGCACAGAGGAGGCGTGTGCTGCGAGAAGCTCCAGAAGACAGCCTTGGGTCCTAGTCAGAGTTCTGGGACAGCCACTCTGTGTTCAGCCTAAGAAAGACCTTTCCAGCAGGTTAAAGATGGAATTCCGGGGAGGCCGACTTCTGGACGTAGCGATGAATGGTGGGCGCTGTGAATGCCCAGCAGCCGCAAAAGGGACGAGGAGAGGGCGGCTCCAGCAGGGGTGGGAGGCGGGCTGATGGCCTCTGGAGCCCCTTCCAGCTCCAAGATGCCGTGATTCTTTCTCATATTTAGTGTTCGAGCACGTTCCCGCAGTCTCCAAGACGGAAAGCAGAGAAGTTAATGTAATGAAAGCCGTTAAGATGTAAATTGTTTTCTCTAAGTGCTTTCGTAATGGGCTGAAACGTACATCCGCTTTTATTCCCTGGTGTCTAGGCTGTCGGCACTCGGACTCAGTACAGAGGCAGACAGCTAACATCTGGCCCTCTTTCCTTCAACTCGTAGAACCAGGGCTGCGCAGTGTCTCCAATGCCTTCTCTTTCACATCTTCAGTTTTACTTAAAAGAGTCCTAGTGCCAGGCAGCATTATTGAGGCACATTGCTGCCATATTCAGCAAACAGCAGGACATTTGAAGTGAGGACAGTTATTAGTAGGATTGAAACAGTAATAAAACTTTATAGAGGCATTTAATAACCCATTCACAGATCGTGAAACGTAGCTAATAGTCAGCCTTCACGGGTGAGGTGTTCTATTTGTCTTGTGGTCCACTGCTTTGACTTTTAGTCAAATGTCAAGAGATCACTTAGATTTCAAATGCCTTTATCAGCATCTTATTGTTAAAGCCTGCAGACTTTTGCACGTGTAAAAATGAGTCCCCAAAGAGCAGTGATCCGGCATTAACATTTTAAATGTAAAGTAAGATATCAGCTCTTTCTACTCGATATACAGATGAGGGATTAGCAAACAATAAAATGATCTTTAGTCTGTATAAGCCCCAAATGTTGGATCGAATCCAGTCTTCTTCTCTAGGAGTCTCCCAGTTGCTAGCTATAAATGGTTGAATAAATTATAGGCCATTTACCTCCTCTCGTTAACAATCTCCACCAGAATTATTTCTGGACATCATAGTTTGCATAATTTGTCTTGTCCTGCCTCCTTCCTTACAGCTCTTACTCCGTACCAGACCCAGAAGATTTCCCTTCCTGTTAGATGCAGTTGTTCTGATTTGGTTCCCTTCAATGTCATTCAACAAACCTTTTTTGACTCAGAATATTCAGAGTGGAAGTATTAATATTAAGTTGGTGCACATGTAATCGTGATTTTTGCCGTTACTATTAATTACACAATTACGTTTGCACCAACCTAAATTTGTTAAAAACCCTATCTGTACAGATGACGAAATTAAGTTCAGCGAGGTGCGTAAACTTGCTCAGTACCCTCGGCTAGAAAGTGGCTGAGATGTCCCTGAGACGCCGGGGCTCCCTTCCTCCCTGTTCCGTCACCAAGGGCTGAATTACCTCCCTTTCTCTTCAGAACAGCGAGTGCTTAGCCATGGCACCGTTAGGTATTCTTTAAAAAAAAAAAAAAAAAAAAAGACTTCCTGCTGCTGTAACAAAATATCTGAGACTGGGTAGCTTATAAAGAACAGGAATTGATTTTCTCACAGTTGTGGAGGCTGAGAAGTCCCAGGTCAGTGCACCAGCAGGTGTGCTATCTGGCGAAGGCTCCTTGCGGCGTCTAAGATGGTACCTCTTGCTGTGTCCTCTGATGGCAGGAGGGAGCAGAGGGTCCTCCTTAGTTCCCTCCAGCCCTTTAGGGATGGTTCTGATCCTATTCATGAGAGCGGAACCCTGGCTTCATCACCTCTTAAAGGCCCTGCCTTTTCATACTGTTACATTGGGTTGTAGGTTCCAGTATATGAATCGTTGGTGGATGTATAGCTTTAAATCGCAGCACAATTGCTCCACATTTTGCTGGCATTTGGATTTTAGCCATTCCGTTGGGTGTGTAGTGGCATCTTGTTCCTTTAGTTTGTAATTCCCTGATGGCATATGCTACTGAGTATCCTTTTCTGTGCTCATGTGCCACCTGTATGTCTTCTTTGATGAGGTATCTGTTCAGATCTTTTGCCCCTTTTCAATTGAGTGGTTTGTTTTCTTATTTTTGAGCTTTAAGGGTGCTTTGTATACTTTGGATTCAGGTCCTTTAAAAAAACGTTTATATAGGTACATAGTAGGTGTGTATATTTATGGGGTACCCGAGAGGCTTTGATACAGGCAGGTGGTATGAAATAACAACATGGAAAAGGCATTCATCCTGTCAAGCATTTATCCTTTGTGTTACAATCCAATTACATACTTTAAGTTATTCAAAATACATGATTATTATTAACTGCAGTCACCCTGTGGTGCTATCAAGTAGCAGGTATTATTCATTCTGATTTCTTGTACTCGTTGACCACCTCCACCTTCCCCAACTCCCACCCCTCACTGCCCTTCAATCATCCTTCTACTCCCTGTGGTTATGAGTTCAATTGTCTGATTTTTAGATCTCACAAATAAGTGAGAACATGTGATGTTTGCCTTTCTGTGCCTGGCTTATTTCACTTAACCTAATGACCTTCGGTTCCATCCATGTTGTCATTCTTTTTTATGGCTGAATAGTATTCCATTGTGGAGTACTATAGTGGATACAGGTCCTTTATCAGGTATGTTTTACAAATATTTTATTCTATTCTGTGACTTGTGTTTTTATTTTCTTCGGGTGTAGTTTATTGTGATACTTGGTTTTAATAGCTGAAAAGTAAACCATAAACAATATATAGAAGTGAGTGAAATGAGTGCAGAAAGTACACTTTTGACTCTGCTTATCCCAAATTATACTTATTTTCAAATCTGTACACCAGTTACACAAAGGTTTTTTAAAAAATTCATCTAGTAAAATTTCATTTTCTCATAATTGTCTGTCCTTACTAACTATAATCAGAACATGTTGTATTGCTAATAGATTCAAGACTGATTGAATTTCACTTGGAAAATGTTTAAACAGGTGTGAATAGTTTTCAATCTTTGTTATATTTTATTTACTTTTTATTGAGGTTTAACATGCATGCAGTACGATGCATTAATTTTAAGCATACAACTTAATTTATAAGATGTATACACATGTAAAATCAACATATAGATTAAGATAAAGAACATGGCTGAGCACAGTGGCTCACGCCTATAATCACAGCACTTTGGGAGGCTGAGGCGGGTGGATCATGAGTTCAAAAGATCGAGACCATCCTGGCCAATGTGGTGAAACCCTGTCTCTACTGAAGATAAAAAAAAATTAGCTGGGCATGGTGGCGCGTGCTTGTAGTCCCAGCTTCTCAGGAGGCTGAGGCAGGAGAATCGCTTGAACTGGGAAAGAAAAGTTGCAGTGAGCCTAAATTGCACTACTGCACTCCAGCCTGGTGAATAGAGCTAGACTCCATAAAAGTGTGTGTGTGTGTGTGTGTGTAAAACATTTCTAGTACACTAGAAAGTCACTTCAAGCCCCTTCCCAGACAGTGCTCATATCCAGAGCTAATCAATCTTCTGATTTTTGTCATCTTTAATTAATTTTGCCTGTTCTTGAATGTCATATAAAAGGAATTAGAAAGTATGTCTACTGATACAGTTTGGCTCTGTCTTCACCCAGATCTCACCTTGAATTGTAATAATCCCCACATATCAAGGGCAGGACTAGATGGATAATGTGGTCTGTTCCCCTCTTGCTGTTCTTGTGATAATGAGACTCATGGAATCTGATGGTTCTGTAAGCATCTGGCATTTCCCTGCTGGCACTCCTCCTCTCTCCTGCCGCCATGTAAAGAAGGGCATGTTTGTTTCCCCTTCTGTCATGAATGGAAGTTTTTTGAGGCCTCCTGCTCCATGACTCATGTGCAGAACTGTGAGTCAGTTAAACCTCTTTCCTTTATAAATTACCTTGTCTCCGGCAATTTTTTATAGTAGTGTGAAAATGGACTAATACATCTATTTATCTGTCTGGCTGTTTTCACAGTGCATTTTCTGTGAGTCATCCACATTGTTGTTTTTATCAGTCGTTCTTTTTTTTAAATTACTATGTAGTATTCTATTGTATGAATAGATGACAGTTTCTCTTTAGCATATCTGTCTGTATCTGTTTGTGTCACAGTTTATCTCTGCAGCATTTTTTTTTTTTTTTTTTTGAGATGGAGTCACTCTGTCATTCAGGCTGGAGTGCAGTGTTGCAATTTCATCTCACTGCAACCTCCACCACCTGAGTTCAAGCCATTCTTCTGCCTCAGCCTCCCAAGTAGGTGGGATTACAAGTGTGCACCACCACACACAGCTAATTTTTGTATTTTTAGTAGAGACAGGGTTTCTTCACATTGGCCAGACTGGTCACAAAAACTCCTGACCTCAAGTGATCCACCTGCTGCAGCCTCCCAAAGTACTGGGATTACAGGCATGAGCCACCATGCCCAGCTAGCATATCTGTTCTTTAATGACAAACAGAAAAAGTAATTACTTGAATATTTCTTTTTTTTTTCTTTTTATTTGTACAAATTTTAGGGGTACATAGACATGCATAGATTGTATAGTGGTCAAGTCGGGGCTTTAAAGTTACCCATCAAGAGAATAACATATGTTGCAGCCTCAAATACAAAAAATTTCTCATCCTCCCTTCTACCCCCTCACCCTTCCAAGTCTCCATTATCTCTTATCCCCCTCTCTGTGTCCACAGGAACACATTTTTCCACTCTTACTTACTAGTAAAAAAATGCAGGGTTTGTCTTTCTGTGCCTGGCTTGTTTCACTTGAGAATGGCCTCCTCTTTCATCCACATTGCTGCAGAAGACATGATTTCATTGTTTTTATGGCTGAATATTCCATTGCATATGGAGTGTATGGAAAGTATGCCACACTTTCTTTATTCATTTATCCACTGATGAACACCTAGGTCACTTTTGTATCTGTGTTATTGTGAAGGTTTTATGTCTTCATGAAGTAGCTTGGAATTCACCCAGGAAAATGCTGGAGTCTCACCAGAACAGACTTCTTTGCTGGGCCTGCAGTCATATGTATCAAGCATGATCTTATTCCCAGCATGGTGGGCATTCAGAACTCTGTGGTCCTCTGCTTCACACAGCCTCCTCTAGGTCTTTTCTTTTTTCTTTTTTTTTTTTTTTCGAGACAGTTTCACTCTTGTTACCCAGGCTAGAGTGCAATGGCGCAATCTCGACTCACCACAACCTACGCCTCCTGGGTTCAGGCAATTCTCCTGCCTCAGCCTCCTGAGTAGCTGGGATTACAGGCACGCGCCACCATGCCCAGCTAATTTTTTGTATTTTTAGTTGAGACGGGGTTTCACCATGTCGACCGGGATGGTCTCAATCTCTTGACCTCGTGATCCACCCGCATCGGCCTCCCAAAGTGCCGGGATTACAGGTGTGAGCCACCGCACCTAGCCGTGTCATATTAGATTTTTAAGAATTTTATATAATTTGAGAACATACCCATAAATGTAATCCAAAGACTATCTAATATCACTTATTTGACAGCATTTAGCATGCAGTTTACAAAATAAGACTGATCATTTAATATTTCTACAAGATGAAAAATACATTCTTTGAGACTTTTTTTTGTTGGGGGGGAGGAAGGGAGGAAGACAGGGAGGGAGGGAAGGAGGAAGGTAGGGAGGAAGGAAGGGATGAAGGAAGGAAGGAAGGAAGGGAGGGAGGGGGGAGGAGGGAGGGCAGGAGGGAGGGAGGGAGGAAAGGGAAGGAAGGAAATCAATCAATGAGAGAGACATTGCCGACCTGGATCTAGAGGTTTACAAGTTGATTTCTTTTTTTTTGAGAGAAGGAAAGAAAAAACAAAAAAATGAGTAAAGGAAAGGAAGAAAGAGGAAGAGAAAGAGGGAGAGTGATCGGAAATATTGCTTTATTCTGAAAAAAAAAAATCGTTATTAATAATGGCCATTCAGTGTTTCATTTAAACCTATGAGTAGGTGTGATGTGGTATTAAGAGGAATGTATAGGGCCGGGCGCAGTGGCTCAAGCCTGTAATCCCAGCACTTTGGGAGGCCGAGGTGGGTGGATCACGAGGTCAAGAGATCGAGACCATCCTGGTCAACATGGTGAAACCCCGTCTCTACTAAAAATACAAAAAATTACCTGGGCATGGTGGCGCGTGCCTGT
>CAUYOR010123238.1:0-10687 GCA_963573925.1 Callimico goeldii
GTCAAGAGATCGAGACCATCCTGTCAACATGGTGAAACCCCGTCTCTACTAAAAATACAAAAAATTAGCTGGGCACGGTGGCACGTGCCTGTAATCCCAGCTACTCAGGAGGCTGAGGCAGGAGAATTGCCTGAACCCAGGAGGCAGAGGTTGCAGTGAGCCGAGATTGCGCCATTGCACTCCAGCCTGGGTTACAAACTCTGTCTCAAAAAAAAAAAAAAAAGAAAAAGAAAAAAGAAAATGTGGTATATGTGCATGATGGAATACTACTCAGCCATTAAAAGGAAAGAAATAATGTCTTTTGCAACAACTTGGATGGAGCTAGAGACCATTATTCTAAGTGAAGTGAAACAGGAGTGGAAAACCAAAGTTCACCCTCACTTATAAGTAGGACCTAAGCTATAAGTAAATAAAGGCATACAGAGTGACATAATGGACTTTAGAGACGCCAAAGTGGGAGGGTGGGGAGGGAGCTAGGGATAAAAAGCCACATTTTAGGTACAATGTACACCACTCTGGTGATGGATGCACTAAAACTTCAGAATTCACCACTATATAATTCATCCACGTAACAAAAAGCCACTTGTATCCTAAAAGCTATTGAAATTAAAAAACACGCTGTATACCTTAAGTAAATACAATTTTGTTTTAAAAACTCTGTTTTTAAAAGAATTTTAGGTTACCAAAATTGGCACTAGCAAATGCTTGATGTTTTTCCTCTTCCTATTTTTTCCTTGTGGACATTTTGATATCCTTTTATTTTGTCTATGATGTCAAACGCAAATATACAGGTAATCATAATAATAAAAGATTTATGGAGCAATACTAAAGTTTTTCAGAGAAGAAGAAATTCAGCCTCAAGACTGCAGTATCAACTGTTGTATGAATTTTCAGTCAGTCTGCTGACCTGCCCTACAAATGTTCAGACTCATCAGCCCCCAAAATCACGTGAACCAATTCAAAAATAAACAAAGGAACGAATTAACTAATTAATTTTGTTTTCCTGGAGAACCCTCATGGATAAAATAGGTATGTACTGTATCTTCAACTTCAAACAGATATGCACAAAATGCCAAATTTCTTTTATGTTCTTTAAATCAAATTAATTCCAACTCCAAGTGTTCATCACACAACTCCAAATGTTCATCACATTTCCCAGCAGGAAATTCAACCTAGGTCCTAAGAGGTCACAAGCATCCTTTCATCTTTCATTATCATGTTCTCCTTTGATATCTCATTCTCCAAGGTCACTTAATCCCTGCTATTATTTCAATAGTTGTATTCTCCAAAATTCATGTAGAAATGTAATCCCCAATGTGGCAGTGTTAAGAGGTGGGTCCTTTAAGAGGTGATGGGTCATGAGGGTTCTGTTTTCATAAATACATCAATATATTCATGAATCGATGGATTAAAAGGTAAATGGATTAATAGGTTACCTTGGAATTAGAACTGGTGGCCTTACAAGAAACAAAAAAACGACCTGAGCTACCATGTTAGCACACTCAGCCCACTCACCCTGTGCCACTTTGAGACTCTGTAGAAAGCCCCTACCAGCATGAAAACCCTCACCAGATGCAGCCCCTCACTCTTGGACTTCTCAGCCTCTACAACCATAAAAAATAAATTCCTTTACTTTACAAATTATTCAGTTTCAAGTACTCTGTAATAAGCAATATAAAACAGACTAATACAGTCAGTCTCTGAAAGAAGACAGCTCTGCTCATCTCATGTCAAATCTCAGTGCAAAAATATTTGTCAAAGCAGGGAGTCCTATTGCCGTGGGCCAGGAGAAGCACAAAGTAAAACCACTCAAATGTCTTGCCAGTTCCAGAGGGTAGTGTCAGGGAATATAGTGTAACTCACCACTATTCTTGGGAGTCATAAACATCTAGTCTCGGTTTTGGGGAATCTATCTTCCCTCACTCATTTCCATCAAAGGAATTCAGCTTTCTCCTCTATCCTGAATATTTTCAGAAGCTGTCTCCATTAAACAAAATCCAAGAAGGCAAGCTATTTGCAAGCAACATCTCCTTTCTATCAAGCAATAAAAATTTGTCTTGAGAAAGAACAAAGACCAGATTCCAGATATTCTACCAGTAATGAAGGGGAATATAAATGTCAGAGGAACAAAATTCAATATATCAAAAAATAATCATATTTAGTGATACGTTAATCAACCAACTCTGTGGGAAAGAGGAGGGAAAAACAATTCTAATTTGTAGGATTTGCCTACTTCTTTTTGTAAATGTTCCCATTGCAGTTGATTTCAAGCTAATCATGTGACATCACTGAACACAGAATTGGAATGAGATGTGCAGTAGCACATTATAATGTAATATTTCTACCATGTAGATAAAATAGACATAACCTCAAAAGCATGGATAATGCTGATACATATTATCTTTGTTAACAATACAAATTATTTTCTTGCACATTTGAATAGTTTTCAATAATGGCTTTTTCACGACTGGAGCACAAAATTTCTGAAAATTTATCAATCTACGTTTATGAACCAATACTACCTACAAAAGATGTTAAAAGTCAAATGGCAAACTGCAATATACCACTGATCTTAACCACACAATGAAAGACCCCAAGCATGACTTTGATGAGAACACTGTTGCTATGCTTTGAATGTCTGTATTCCTCCAAAATTCATATTGAAACTTAAACCTCAAGTTAATGGTATTAAGAGACTGGACACTTAGGGCACTGATAAAGGTCTCTGCCATCATGAATGGGATTAATGCCCTTATAAAAGAGACTTCACAGAGCTTCCTGGCCCTTCCATCTCTTTTGCAATGTAAGAACACAGCATTGTCTCTTCTGCCACGTGAGGACACAACAACAAGGCACTGTGTTGGAAGCAAAGAACAAATTCTTACCAGAGGCTTGTGCCTTGACCTTGGACTGGTCAGCCTCCAGAACTATGAGAAATAAAGTTCTGCTATAGTTTATTATTTTAAATTACCTAGGCTGTGGTATTTTGTTATAGCAGCAGGAATAGACTAAGATACCTGTGTGATGAAAACTGGCTCAGCCTCTGCCTATGAGGGAAACAGACCTAGAGTTTTGTTGGGTTTTTTTCCACCTCATTAAAACAGACAGACAAACCTGGCCTGCTCAAATGAGAACAGCCACCCATGCCATGAGACCAACTTGTTACTCACCATTTATAACAGCTGTACTCAAACTTGTTCTCATAACCATTTTGCACTCTTAAAAATTTTGGGAAACCAAAGAGCTTCTGTTGATGAGGGTTAATCTCTCAATACCATATTAGAAATTAATTCTGAAAAGCTTCATTAATATTTATTCATTTAAAAATAACAGTAATAAACTTATTAAACAGGTTGACATTGATTTATTACATTTATATTTACATAATAGCATATTTTATAAAAAATAACTATATTTTCTAGAAAAATTAGTAGTAAGAAAGTTAGCATTGTTATACACTTCTTCAAATCTCTTTAATGTCTTGCTTAATATAAAACAGCTGGAAAATGGATTACGATAGTCTAATAGTCCATGAGGATCTGAATCTTGCCAACAACCACTTAAGTGAACATAGAAGTGGATCTTCTCCTACTCAAGCCTTCAGGTAAGATCACAGCCCTGGCAACCCCTTGATTACTGCCAGAAGTCACCATAAGCCACGCCCAGATTTATGACAACAAAAAGTATGAAATGATAGATGTTTGTTTTCTAAACCAATGAGTTTTGGGGAATTCATTACATTGCCACTGAGAACTAATAGTGTTGTAACCGAGCGAATCATAGAGAAACCACCACATTCTGAGATAGACTCAGGAGTCCTTTATTGCCAGTGACAAAGAGACAGCTAATACTCAAAATTCTCTCAGCCCCGAGGAAGGGGCTTGATTCCTTTTTATATCTTGATTAAGGTAGGAGAGGGGGAGCCTAGCTGAAGCAGAATTTTACAGAAGCAAAATGAGCAGGTTAGAGGGACAAGGTTGCAGGCCAGGGTATTTCCATACAATCACCAAGGGGGATCCAATGAGGAGTATTCACAATAGCAGGTGTGCTTGCCAAGCAGGATGTGGTTATAATGGTTTATGGTAGAATAAGCACAGAGGCAGTGAGCACAGCATCTGCATCACCCAGTTATGCAACTGAGGGAGACATGGTAGGAGAGATGGCGGGGAGGGAGAGGCTAAGATGGAGTCTGTCTGGCTCATAGCTAAGATGGAGTCAGTTAGGCTAACATAAGTTAGACTATCACAATACAAATGGAATAGTTGCTCAACATTCATTTATTTATTCAATGAATGTATACATTGAATGTGTGTGTACCAGTTACTGTAACAGGAGAGGAGAAGCAGATGTGACTCTAACATGGGCCCTCTACCCTTGAGGAATCAGTTTGATGAGGGAGATAAATAGGAAAATAGATGGCATACAGTATCTATAATGCAGATATAAGAATAAATTATGTGAGACTATAAAAAGGAAAATAACTCTTTTTGAGAAGGCTTCACTAACTACCATTTGGATTAGCTCATAAAGGTTGAGCACATTTAAGACTCTGGCAAGTGGCACTAATTCAATAGGAGCTGCTACTTCAGGAATTAAACCAAGGAGGTTACATGTAATCATTTTTGACCCACCTACATGCAGTATTACATAAAGCCATGAGAGGAAATAAGATTTCTTCAGAAAAAAAGCATATGGAGAAAACTCAAAACTTAAGACTCATGCAGGTAAAATATGAGAAGAAAATACTTGATTGAAGTGATAATAAATATGATGTCATGAAGTGTTTGCCAGAGATGACTTTGAAGGAAAAAAAAAAAAGGTAATTCAAAAAAGTTTGCTGAAGGAGATCATTTAAAAATTTATTTAAATTATGTATTGAAGATCTTTGGCCATACAAACAAAAAGGAAAATTACTCCCCAACCTCTTTGATTAAAAAGGTGAATCACAGTTTCTACATAGTAAAAATGATTCTTTTTAATATTAAGAAATTTAACATCTGAAATCAGTAAAATTTACTATCTGTCTTGTTAATATCTCGTTAATATCTACAAAAACTGGAGTTTTTTTAAATAAACTTTATATAGAGAGAAATATATAATTTTCTAAGTTAATTTAAAAGTACAAAACAAAAATTTTTGCAGTTTTAAGTTAATCACTTTTTATGAAACCAATTTCACTAGGTATAAAAAAGCAGAATAATGAGAAGAAACTTGGTAAATTTTGGTCAAACTAAAAACTAAACACTAGCAAAATCTGTGCTACCTAATGACTTAAAAACCTGTACTTTGAAGTAGGAAGAGGGTCCTGGTTCTTCTACTTTACAAGTGACTCTAGACAACTAATGTAAGCCTCAGTTTTCTATGAAAAACAGAGATTATAATAACTGTACTTTCAACCAGGTTTTCTGAGCTCATATTAGGTAAGACATGTGAAAACATCTTGAAACATTTAACTCATAGGATTCTTGTAGCTACCCAGGAAAAGATATCACCAATAACCATTCAAACTATTTTTCATATTACTGCAATTTAAAAACTTACTATTTAACTGACAAAAAAGTGTATCTTGATTTTTAGCCTTGACATATGGCAGCAAAACACGAATTACAAATTGGATTCACAAATAAAGTCAGAAAAACTTCCCTGACTTTTCATCTGAAATGTATTCCATTTGCAGGATCTGCTATACTTCCATAGGACATTAATAATTTGATCAAAGCCATGTAATAAGGTTTGCTGTGTTTATTTTGTCTCCTCTTACACAATAGCTTTTTCAAATCTGTGTGTGCTACTTTTGCCCTACAATGTGAAAAGGAGACCAGTAACTGCAGGATACCATTTGCTGTGTGGATTTTTGGGTCTTGTTTGCACTTGACATTTGAATTAATATATCTCAATTCTCCCTCCAATTTACTTGCAAGTCTATTGTAGTTGGTTAAAAAAAAAAAGCTGCAGGTAAGTCAGATAATAAACTGTGAGTTAGTAGGGCATTTATCTTCTGTAATAAATAGGAGTCAGAAAGTTGTACAGAAAATTGGGCTACAGCATTCAATAAGGCATTCAGTAGTGAATCAATGTGTAACTTCCTCCACCCTATTCTGTAGGCCTCAATAAAGTAACAAAAATGTTTTTCCTCTAATAAAAGTATTATATTCCTTTTTAAAAAAAGTTTTTTGCTCACAAGAACACATAAGAAAGAATATATTTAAATACACTAAAAACACCAATTAGGATGATTTTCTCTAGCGGTACTCAATAGGAGATGAAAGAAAAGGTAGATTGTGGAAAGACAGATTAAAAAGGAGGGAAAGATGATTTAACATGGGCTCAGAGTGCTTCCCAGTAAGTTCATAAGTTATCTGCCTACAGTCCCTGCCCCCTTACTTTTAGCCAATGATGACTTCAAAAAAAAAAAAATGAACTATTGAAAGAAACACCTCTGCTTACATCTACCTCCAAATACCTATATTTTTGTCCATTCATACTCCATTTCTTATCTCATAAATAAACTTGGTACTTTCTCCACTTGCCTAAGGAGAACACCTCTCTCTATGTTCTCTACCTTTTCTTCAGCCTCCCTGATTGTGCTTTGTCAATAAATCAGTTATAATTTCTGCATCTAGGCTGCCTTTGACCTCTCAATCAATAAACACATTCAAGCTTCCCCACAATGTTAAATATATCTTTTATTACTTTTTGTCATTCCCACAATCTACTGTATTTAACTGCCAATATCCTTGTCATCTATATTTATTGTTCCCACATTCTATTTGATTTTTCTACCCATTATAATGTGGCTTCCATCACCATCAACTCCAGTCAATTTGATTTCATTTAAATCACCAATGTCCTAACCAGACCCAAAGAGCTTCTTCAGTTGTATCATGATTATCTGTCTATAGCATTTGACATCGTTTCTCTTCTGAAAACTCTTTCTTCTTGGTTTTCTCAACACAACTCTTTTCTTAACTCCTTTCTACTTCTTTGTTAACTCCTTGCCTTTTCTTCTTCAATGTCTTTGTGTTAATTATCTATTACTATGTAACAAATTATCCTAAGACTTAGTGGTTTGACCCAGAAAGAATAAAATACCGAAGAATACAGCTAACCAGGGAGGTAAAAGGTCTGTACAATAAAAATTATAAAACACTACTCAGAGAAATCAGATGTGATACAAATATATGGGAAAACATTCCAATGCTTATGGATAAGAAGAATCGATCTCATCAAAATGGCCATACTGCCCAAACCAATATACAAATTCAGTGCTATTCCAATAAAACTACCAATGACATTCTTCATGGAACTAGAAAAATATTTTTTTAATTTATATGGAACAAAAAAAGTGCCCAAATAACCAAGTCAATCCTAAGCAAAAAGAACAAAGCTGAAGGCATCATGTTACCCAACTTCAAAATATGCTGCAAAGGCTACAGCAACCAAAATAGCATGGTATTAGTACAAAAACAGACACACAGAACAATGGAACAGAATTGAGAGCCCAGAAATAAGGGTGCCTGCCTACAACCATTGGATCTTCAACAAAGCTGACAAAGACAGCAGCGGGGAAAGGATTTTCTATTCAGTAAATGGTGCTGGGATAACTGGCTAGCTATATACAGAAGACTGAAACTGGACCCCTTCCTTACACCGTATACAAAAAATTAAATCAAGATGGATTAAAAACTTAAAAGTAAAACCCAAAGCTATAAAATCCCTAGAAGATAACAGCATTAGTCTGTTTTCATGCTGCTAATAAAGATATAACCAAGACTGGGTAATTCATAAAGGTAAGAGGTTTAATTGACTCATAGTTCCACATGGCCAGGGAGGTCTCACAGTCATGGTGGAAGGTGAATGAGGAGCAAAATAACATTTTACATGTCAGCATGCAAGAGAACTTATGCAGGGGAACTCCCATTTATAAAACCATCAGATCTCGTAAAACTTATTCACTACCATGAAAATAGTATGAGGCAAACCATCCCCATGATTCAATCATCTCCACTTGGCCCCACTCTTGACATGTGGCTATTATTATAATTCAAGGTGAGATTTGGGTGGGGACACGGCCAAACAATATCAACAACCTAGTCAATATTATTCTGGACATAGGACCTGAAAAGATTTCATGAAAAAGACATCAAAAGAAATTGCAACAAAAGCAAAAATTGACAAATGGGATCTAATTAAACTTAAGAGCTTCTTCACAGAAAAATAAACTATAAGCAGAATAAACAGACAACCTACAGAACGGGTGAAAATATTTGCAAACTATGCACTTGACATAGGTCTAATATCCAGTATCTATAAAGAGCTTAAACAAATTTACAAGCAAAAAAAAAACAACCATTAAAAAGTGGGCAAAGGACATGAACAGACACTTTTCAAAAGAAGACATACATGTGGCAAACAAGCATATAAATGAAAGCTCAACATCACGGATCATTAGAGAAAAGCAAATCAAAACCACAATAAGGTACCATCTCACATCAGTCAAAAGGGCTTTTATTAAAAAGTCAAAAAAAAATGCTGCTGAGGTTGCAGAGAAAAGGAAATGCTTATACACTGCTGGTGGGAGTGTAAATTAGTGCCATTGTGGAAAGCCGTGTGGCAATTCCTCAAAGAACTAAAAGCAAAACTATCATTCATCCCAGCAATCCCATTACTGGGTATATACCCAAAGGAATATAAATTGTTCTACCATAAAGAATGTTCACTGTAGCATAATTCACAATAGCAAAGACATGGAATCAACCTAAAAGCCCATCAGCAGCATACAGTAAAAAGAACATGTGCTACATATACACCATGGAATACTATGCAGCCATAAAAACAAACAAGATCATGTCCTTTACAGGAACGTGGATGGAGCTGGAGGCCATTATCTTTAGCAAACTAATGCAGAACGGGAAACCGGATACCTCATGTTTTCACTTGTAAGTGTGAGCTAAATAAGGAGAACCAATAGACACATAAAGGGGAACAACAGACACTGAGCCTACCTGAGGAAGGAGGGTGGGGGGAGGGAGAGGATCAGAAAAAATAACTATCAGATACTATGTTTAGCACTTGGATGACAAAATAATTTGCATATCAAACCCCCATGACACGAGTTTACCTGTATCACAAGCTTGCCCTTGTACCCCTGAACCTAAATAAAAGTTAAAATAATTTAGTAGTGTTGGGTGCAGAGGCTCATGGCTGTCATCTCAGCACTTTGGGAAGCCAAGGTGGGTGGATTACCCAAGGTCAAAAGTTCAAGACCAGCCTGGCCAACATGGTGAAATCCTGCCTCTACTAAAAATAGAAAAATTAGCTGAGTGTGGTGGTTCAAGCCTTAATCCCAGCTATTCGGGAGGCTAAGGCAGGAAAATTACTTTAATCCAGAAGGTGGAAGTTGCAGTGAGTGGAGATCAAGCCACTGTACTCCAGCCAGGGCAACAAGAGCAAAACTCCATCTCGAATAATAATAATAATAATTAAATAGATAATAACTTAGTGGCATGAAACAGCAAACATTAATTACCTGAAAGTTTCTGTTGGTCAGGAATTTAGAAATGTCTTAGGGAAAACACCCTTCTGGCTTAGGATCTCTCATGAAGTTACAGTCATGATAGAGGATTCACTTCCACAGTGAATCCACACTCATATGGCTGTTGATAAAGGTCTTAGTTTGTTGCTAGCTTTTTACAGATGTCTCAGTTCCTCAGTGGCTGTTAGCAAGAAGCCTTGGTTCCTTACCACAGGGGTCACTTCACAGTCTGCTTGAGTGTTTTTACAACATAACAGATAGATTTCACCATATGAAACAATAAGGGAGAGGGAAGGAGAGAGGGAGAGAAGGGGAGGGGAAGGGGGAGGGGGAAGTGGGGGGGAACAGAGAGAGAGCGAGAGAGAGAACTACAATACTGACAGAAAACTACAGTACTTTCTATGCCATATAAATCATACACTGTTACTTCTGCTTTAATTTTATTGGAAGTAAGCCACTAAATCCAGCCCACTCTAAAAAAGAGGGGAATTCAGCTCCACCTCTAAAGAGTATCAATTATTTTATGAACCTATCTTATACTATCATAGACTTCTACATTTTATTTCCTGAATGTTGCTGTTACTTAAGGGTCTTACCTCTGCCCTCTTATCTTGTTCACCCTCTATGGGTGATCTCAACTATTCCCATTGTTTCAATTGTCATCTATATTATAGATAAATCTAAAGTCATTGTTTCTAGCCTCAATTCCTTTCCCAAACCCGTATTTGTATTTTCTTTCTTTCTTTTTTTCTTTTTCTTTTTTTTTTTTTTTTGTGACGGAGTTTGACTATTGTTAACCAGGCTGGAGTGCAATGGCGCAATCTCGGCTCACCGCAACCTCAGCCTCCTGGGTTCAGGCAATTCTGCCTCAGCCTCCTGAGTAGCTGGGATTACAGGCACGCGCCACCATGCCCAGCTAATTTTTTGTATTTTTAGCAGAGACAGGGTTTCACCACGTTGACCAGGATGGTCTCGATCTCTTGATCTTGTGATCCACCCGCCTCGGCCTCCCAAAGTGCTGGGATTACAGGCTTGAGCCACCGTCCCCAGCCAGAAACTTTTTTTAAATGTGTTTTACATTCTTTCCCCTTTCAGCCTAAGGACTAAAAATGGAACACAACTGGATCTGGGCCATTGCCTCAAAGATTCTTA
>CAUYOR010123239.1:0-13802 GCA_963573925.1 Callimico goeldii
CCTGTAATCCCAGCTACTCGGGAGGCTGAGGCAGGAGAATTGCCTGAACCCAGGAGGCGGAGGTTGCGGTGAGCCGAGATCGCGCCATTGCACTCCAGCCTGGGTAACAAGAGTGAAACTCCGCCTCAAAAAAAAAAAAAAGAGACGTGGACACTGGGGGTGTCCCTCCTGCCTGGTCAAATGGAGAATGAGTTATGTGTCTTGTTCTCAATCAACCCTCAGTTGGTGATTTCACGTGGACAGAACTGTCATTTGATGTCACTTGATGATCCGTAGAAGCAGCTCACCGATGTTTCTGTATTCGGGGCTGATAGAGCTCTCCAGAGAAACAGAACCCATGGGGTGTGCACATGCGTGTGTGCGTGTGTGTGTGTGTCTGTGTGTACAGATACAGACCCAGGGAAAAGTTGATGACACTGCGTGGATCCCCTTTGTCTCTGGAAGAATCTCTTCCTCTTCGGGGACCTCAGTCTTCTTTCTCTTAAAGCGTTTAACTGATTGACTGGGGCCTGCCCACGTTATGGAGAATCACCGACTTGACTTAAGAGAATCCTGATTTTGTGAGCAGTCACTGACCTCGTGAAGACAGGAGCGCCCCTGGAAGAGGAGCATTAAGTTCAGGTTTCCTTTCGTGAATCAGCTCCTCTAGGCACATGAAAGAGGCTCCTCTTTGTAAAAATAGTCAAATGTGGCCAGGCGCAGCATCTCACACCTGTAATCCCAGCATTTTGGGAGACCGAGACAGGTGGATCACCTGAGGCCAGGAGTTCAAGAGCAGCCTGGCCAACATGGTGAAACCCCGTCTCTACTAAAAATACAAAAACATTAGCCAGGCGTGGTGGCACACACCTGTAATCCCAGCTACTCAGGAAGCTGAGGCAGGAGAATCGCTTGAACCCCAGAGGCAGAGGTTGCAGTGAGCCGAGATTGCACCACTGCACTCCAGCCTGGGCGACAAGAGTGAAACTCCTTCTCGATGCGTATGTGAATGCCTCTTGAATTAGTGTTTTCCAGACGTCTCCTCCCTTTAGGCATCGCTGCTCTGGTTGCTTTGCTGACTTTTCCTTTTGAGCTCTGAAAGTGTGAGCACAGCTGAAAACCTCCCAAAATGTGGAGTAGTTCACTGAGCCCCAAGTCCAGCCACCAGCCCTTTTGCCAGAATAGCTGCTGTATCAACCTTGGGGATTCCTGGAGCTCCGTCCTTGCCCCTCACTTGCCCCACCCTCTTTCCTTTTTGCTGCCCTCTCCCAACCAGGCAAACGTCTCCGTCTCTGGGTCTATATCTCCAGCCAGCCCTGGGATGGAGTTGACGGTGGAGGCTGACGGGAGCCCTGGCTGTCACTCACTGCAGCTCTCAGCTGTGACTCCTGCCTGAGGCCCTGTGCTTGCATTCAGAGCCTCGCTGCCCCCATGCCACCCAGCCACCTTGGTTCTGAGGTCTGAGTCTGTGCCACTGCATTTGGACCTCGGAGGCATGAGCCCCTGGGCAGTGCACCTGCTCCTGCCTCAGCTTGGAAAATGCAGAGCAGGGTTTGGAAACCCAGCTGGTGTGTTCACTGCCCTCTGCTGGTCTACTCCCTGTTCAGGAAAGGCCTGGAAAGCCATTTTCTCCCCTGCTGAAGAACCTCAGTGATGCATGTGAAGCGGCTTTGCCTTTGCAAGCCTCGTCCCCTTCATCTGCAGGGTCCTTGTGCCTATCAGAGAAGATAAGGGATGGGCTTGGGTGCCGTGCCCAGGCCTGCAGGAGCAGCAGGCAGCACTGCCCGCCTCCCAGATCATCCTCAGCAGCGCTCACATTCCCCGCCAAGTGGCTGGGTGAATGGCACAGCGAGGTTTCCAAGTGTGTCTCTGGCAGAGTCTCTTCTTCTCTGAGGACTTCAGTCCTAAGGCCTTCAAGTCACTGGATGGGGCCCAGTCCACATTATGGAGAATCATCTGCTTAACTCAAAGTCTACACACACACACACACACACACACACACACACGTATATATGTATATATTTGAGACGGAGTCTCGCTCTGTTGCCCAGGCTGGAGTGCAGTGGTGCAGTCTCAGCTCACTGCAACCTCCACCTCCTGGGTTCAAGTGATTCTCTTGCCTCAGCCTCCCAAGTAGCTGGGATTACAGGCATGTGTCACCATGCCTGGCTAATGTACTTTTAGCAGAGATTGGATCTTCTTTCTTTTTCTTTTCTTCTTCTTTTTTTTTTTTTTTTTTTTTGAGAAGGAATTTCGCTCTTACTGCCCAGGCTGTAGTGCAATGGCATGATCTCAACTCACCACAACCTCTGCCTCCCAGGATTCTCCTGCTTCTCCTGAAGCGATTCTCCTGCCTCAGCCTCCTGAGTAGCTGGGATTACAAGCATGCACTACCATGCCCTGATAACTTTTTATTTTTAGTAGATATGGGGCTTCTCCATACTGGTCATGCTGGTCTCGAACTCCTGACCTCAGGTGATCCATCTGCCTCCCAAAGTGCTAGGAATACAGGCATCTACCCCCATGCCGGGCTAATTTTCTATTTTTAGTAGAGATGGGGCCTCATGTTGGCCAGGCTGGTCTTGAACTCTTGATCTCAAGTAATTTGCCTGCCTCAGCCTCCCAAAGTGCTGGGATTACAGGAGTGAGTCACCACGCCCAGCCCAAAGTCTACTGATTTTGAGAGCTGTCGCTGACATTAAGACAGCAGTGCTCCTGGAAGAGGAACATTTAATTTCAGATTTCCTTTAATGAACGAGCCCTTCCAAGCACAGGACAGAGGCTTCTCTGTAAAAATGGCCAAATGTGTGTAGGACCCATAGCAATTTGGGGGTACCATTGTCCTGAGCTGCTTTCATTGCACGATAACCGTACCCTCGGAGCAGCCCTAACTGGTTACGTCTCGTTGCTGTTTCTCCTATGAGTTAACAGGCCCAGAGAGGGCAAGCAACTTGCCCGGGGCCATGGAGCACGCAGTTGGCTGAGCTGAGTTCACTCCCGGCCTGCGTCATACCTAAGTCCGGTTCTCTATGCCGCCTGTAAGACTCTCACATCCAAACCACTCACAGCATGTTGGTGGCAGCAGAAGTTGCAGGGGCAGGTGGGTTTCCCTGGACCTCACTGGGCCGGGCCTGGGTCTGCCCTCTGGGGAGAAGCACCTCCGAGCCCTTGGCCTGCCGGGCTCGGCATAAGTCTGTGCCTTGCTTCTAGCACCTGGAGAGTGGACAGCTCTGTTTCGGGGCGCTGGCTGGTCATGGTGGCGGAGAGCCTGCGAGGCCACAGCCAGGACTGATCACGCATGCTGCAGGCGTACTCCAGCGTTCTGCAGGCCGCCGCTTTCCCGTCATTGTCTCAGGCCGGGCGCAGGTGGCCGAAGGACGCATTTCAGATCCACCATCCACTTCAAGCCGTGGGGAGACGCCCCAGCCCCACTGAATGATATGAGAAGAGCCCTGTTGGAGCTCAAATTGTCTGCAAATTGTCTTAAAAGTTTTCATTCAAATTACCCTTTTTTCTTATTACCAAAGAGTACCCATGCATCATGGTAATCTTGGAAAAATACAGAGAAGTATAAAGAAGTAAGTTAGGGAGTATCCCAATGCATTCCCACAGCCCAGGGTCATCAGGAGTCAGATTTGGGGGTATTTGTTCTGTATTTTTAATTGCTGAAGACTTTTACACCCACCGTGCAGCTTCACGGCACGCCGGCTCTGGCCCGAGTAGGTGTGCTCCTAGCGAGGATGGCGCTTGGCGAGGGATCCAGGCCCTGTGCTTCCATGTGCTGAGCCCTGGCGCCTGCCTAGGGGTGGAGCCTGGCTCCCTTCCTCCCTCTTCTTTGGGATGAGAGAACCTTCTCCTCGTGCTGTCAGTTGGCCATATTCTGTCCTAGGTGTTATGCAGCCTAGGGTTGCAAACCCACCTCAGCGCTTACTGGGTCACCTGAGTAAGTGCCCTGCCCTCTCTGAGCTTGTGCCCTGCCCTCTCTCTCTGAGCAAGTGCCCTGCCCTCTCTGAGCTTGTGCCCTGCCCTCTCTGAGCAAGTGCCCTGCCCTCTCTGAGCTTGTGCCCTGCCCTCTCTGAGCAAGTGCCCTGCCCTCTCTCTCTGAGCAAGTGTCCTGCCCTCTCTGAGCAAGTGCCCTGCCCTCTCTGAGCAAGTGCCCTGCCCTCTCTGAGCTTGTGCTCTGCCCTCTCTGAGCTTGTGCCCTGCCCTCTCTGAGCTTGTGCCCTGCCCTCTCTCTCTGAGCAAGTGCCCTGCCCTCTCTGAGCTTGTGTGCTAATCTCTCAGGTTGGCCGAGTCATAATTTGTAGAGCTCTGGCGACAGTCAGTGACAGAATTCACGTGAGGCACTTTCTGCAGTGTCCGGCATAGAGCAGGTGCTTAATAAATGTCCCCATCATCACTGTCATCATCTGTCCCCCCGTCGTCATTGTCACTGTCATCACCATGTGTCTGCACCTGACATTGTCATTAGAAGTAATACATTAGGCTGGCCAGCATTAGAAATAATACGTTAGGCTGGGCACAGGGGCTCACACCTATAGTCCCAGCATTTGGGAGGCCGAGGCAGACAGACCGCTTGAACCCAGGAGTTCAAGACCAGCCCAGCCAACACGGCAAAACTTGTCTCTACCAAAAATACAGAAAGTAATGGGGTGTGATGGTGCATGCTTGTAGTCACAGCCACTCAGGAGGCTGAGGCAGGAGCATCACCTGGGCCTGGAGCTGGAGGCTGCAGTGAGCTGAGATCACACCAATGCACCGCAGCTTGGGCCACCAGAGAGAGACTGTTTCAGAAGGAAATAAAAGAAACAATCCATTATATTCAAAGAGCGCCGGCCGCATCTGCTTCCACCTCCTCATTTGATTTTGCTGCCACTGTCACGGCGGTGGCATCAGTCTGTCTGAATGTTGTTACTGGCTGCTGTTTGTTATGTATCATATTTACATGAAGAGTGTCAGTCTTAAATAGTTTCAGGCCACCGTGACTTCTCCCCTCCTCCTGCTGCAGCTGCCCCCTGCCCACCCCGGCTGGACGCCTTCAGCTCTCCAGCCTTCCCAGACCCCGTGGCGAGGGCACATGCCCCTGATCCTCCCCGCCTGTGGGAGGTTCTCCGCTGGAGCCCCACGTTAAGTCATTCCGGGTCCAAGCATTCTGGTTACCATTCTCCCTGGGTGGGGCTGTGGGCACCCCGGCCGTGAGCTCCATGGTGGAGATGGCAGTCAGCATTTGCCTGGAAGGTTAGCATTTAGAGTGGGATGGGGCCACACGGGGTGCGGTCTTCTTCACTTTGAGGTTTTTCTAGTATACCGTGGTGCCCACCATGCCTAGGTGCTGAGGTGACCACTGTTTAGGTACTGAGGTGATTGCTGTGTCCAGCCCCCAAGATAACCACTGTCCAGGTACCGCAGTGACCACTGTGCCTGAGCCTGGGCTTGGTCACAGACAGCACAATGCCAGGTGGCACAGGCAGGGCCGGTGTGAGCAGCAGTTGCGTAGAGAGCCGGGTAGTGCCACAGTGCCGGCTGGGAGTGGCTCATTCTGGCCAGGGGAGGTGGGGGCAGTGCTGGACCCAGGCCGCGGTGCTGGCAGGTGACCCTCAGATGTGGGCAGGTGGCATGCGCTGGCCCTGGGGGTGTTGTGAACAGAGTTCTGGAGGTGGCAGCCCTCAGTGCTGAAAAGTGCTTAGCGGCCTTGGAGCTGTGGCCGAGCCTCATGGTGGGACGTGGATGGTGGCAGTTACTGCAGCTTTACAGGTGAGCACCTCCAGGGTGTGAGAGTCTGGGGTCCCCCCCAGGTGGCAGGACCGGAGTGTGGGAGCCCCTCCCCGTGTCACTCTGCACGCAGGGCTCAGTGTCTGCCCCTGGGTGCAGGTGACTGAGCCTCTGTGGCCCCAGTGTCTGGAGCTGCAGCAGTGAGCCGGGCTTTTGGGGGGGTCTGCTCTGAATTGACCTGGGAGGTCAGCTCTGTATTCTGAGCCCCTCTCACCTGGCAAGGTTCTGTTTGGAGAAGGAAGAGAAGCATCCTCTCTCTGCGAGCCTCCGGAGGGAATGGGGACCCCTGAGTACCCATCTTCCCAGTCAGCCCTGACTCCTCAGGGATGGGCTGGGAGCAGAGGAGAGGGCGTGGATAAAGACACTGGCACCAGCCACCCACGCTCTGCACTTTGGCAGGTCCTCTGTCCTGCCCTGACACAGGTGACTTCATCTTACCAAACATTGTGTTATGAGAGCAGTGGGCTCCCTGGGGAAGTGGGCAAGGGCCGCAGGTGTATGCAGGTGTGTGCAGGTACATGTGGGAGTGCTGACCCCTTTCCTTTCAGAATGGTAGCGTGGCATCTGTGTGTGGTCGTTTCGGGCTGGATGGCACACTTTAGTAGACCCAGAGTGACTGTGTTCTCTGCATAGGGCCGCTGTGACAAGTTCCTCACACAGACATTCGTTACCTCACAGTTCTGGAGGCTGGAGTCTGAGTGCTGCATGGCCGGTTCCTCCTGAGGCCTCTCTGGGCTCGCCGAGACCGCCTTTTCCCTGCGTCCTCACAGGCTCAGCCCCGTGTGTGTCTGTGTCCTCAGCTTTTCTCATATAAGTACACCAGTCAGATGGGGATAGGGGCCTCCTAATGGCCTTTTTGAGATGGAGTCTTGCTCTGTTGCCAGGCTGGAGTGCAGTGGTGCAATCTCGGCTTATTGCAACCTCCACTTCCTGGGTTCAAGCGATTCTCCTGCGTCAGCCTCCCAAGTAGCTGGGATTACAGATGCCCGCCACCATGCCCAGCTAATTTTTGTTTTTGTGTTTTAGTAGACGTGGGGTTTCACCATGTTGGCCTGGATGGTCTCGAACTCCTGACCTCATGGTCCGCCCGCCTCTGCCTCCCAAAGTGCTGCTATTACAGGCATGAGCCACTGCATCTGGCTCGGCCTTGTTTTAACTTGCCTCTGGAAAGACCCTCTTCACATAAGTCCCATGCTGAGGTCCTGGGGTTGGGATCTCAGCACCTGAATGCTGTAGGGAGGGCCACGGTTCAGCCTGCAGCACCAACCCAAACCCAGCCCCTCCGCCACCTGTGTGCCTGGGTTCACTTGGGCACTTGGCCTGCCCTCACTGCTGGGCCTGCGGGAAGACCACAGCCAGCCTTTGAAAACCGTGGTATGCGGGGCCACGGAGCAGCCGGTGGCTCAGGCCGTGTGAGGGGGCTTTGCCTGTGTTTGGACAAGACACTGCTCCTCTACGGATGGGTAGCCCGCTTCCTGGCCCAGTGACTGTTGTGTGAGCTATGGTGTCTCCACCTCATGTTGCAAGGCATGTGCTTTAGGAGAAATGCCTACGTGTGGTTGGGAATGATTTTAGGGGGGCACAGAGCTGAGCAGGATTGGTAGGGGATTCATCTCTGCAGCTCCCCTGCAGGGAAATGACCCCCTTGCCCCCCGCCGCCCTCCGGTTGCTGTTCTGAGCATTGCACCACCCAGGGGGTGCTGTTCCTCTTGCCAAAGTTTTAGGTCCTGTAGCTGTATCACCAATGTCCAGCAGGTGGCAGTAAAGGGCTTGAAGGAAGAAGCACCCTTTTTCTGAATTCATACCAAGTCTGGTGGTTGCTCAAATTTGGGTGGGATTCCAGGCATTGCTGGGGCAAACACAGAGTTTCAAGGGGAGCCATCTCTGTGTACCCCTGCCCAGGCCTCAGCAGAAGATTCAGAGGCAGCAAACGTGGGTGGAGTGCCCCACACATGCATTTTCCAAAAAGCACCTCAGGAGAGGGGGTACAGAGTGCAGGTGTCAAGGGCTGTGTGCTGCCTTCCATCCCATTACTCTCCACCCTCCTGGCACCCTCCCTGCTGTCTCTCAACAGCCAGAGACCAGGCACCCCTTCGAAAACAAGAGAAAGGGGTTAGCGCTGCTTCCCGTGGGGCAGGATCAGTTTCTTCCCTTAACACTTTCAGTATCTTCATGTCAAGTGAGCACTACTTCCTTTTAAAATTGTAAATGACTGTTTCCATTTCCAGCTTGTAGAAGAGTTGCAAGAATAGGACAAGGAATCCTCCCATAGGCCCTTCATGCGGAGAGCACATTTGGGTTGTGCCCATGTCCCAGTCACGTCCCTGATAGAAGAGGATCCAGTCTGGGACTGGAGCCCTTCCGTCTGGGAGACTTCCTCAGGCTTCCCTTGGTTCTCATGGCTGTGACCGTTTGAAGATTTTGGGGTGGTCGTTTTGCTGGGTTTGCTTGGTGTTTGCTCGTGACGGGATCCAGCATATGCATTTGGCAGGAATGTCTAAGGAACGATGATGTGCTCTCAGCACACGTCCTCATGGGGGCACGTGAGGACTATTTACCTGGTACTCATGATGGAGGTCATGTGGACCACCTGGTTGGGTGGGGTCTACTGGGTGTCTTCTCTTTTTTTTTTTTTTTTTTTTTTTGAGATGCAGTCTTGCTCTGTCACCAAGCTGGAGTTCAGTGGTGAGATCTTGGCTCACTGTGGCTTCCACCACCTGGGTTCAAGCAATTCTCCTGTCTCAGCCTCCAGAGTAGCTGGGACTACAGGCACATGCCACCATGCCACCACGCCTGGCTAATTTTTGTATTTTTAGTAGAGACGGGGTTTCACCATGTTAGCCAGAATGCTCTTGATCTCTCGACCTTGTGATCTGCCTGCCTCGGCCTCCCAAAGTACTGGGATTACAGGCGTGAGCCACCGTGCCTGGCCAGTTTCTTCTCTTTTGATGCAGGGCAGGGAAGCCCCAAAATGGGGGCTTAGCCCGGGAGAGTTCTAGGCTTCACCCAGAAAAGAATTCAAGGGCAGGCTGGTGTATTGGATAGCAACCTTTTGAAGCAGCTGTGAACAGCAGCAGCGGAGGTACTGCTTCTTGCAGAGCGGGGCTGCCTCATAGGCAGCATGCCCAGAGCTACAGCTCAAAGGCCCTGCTGCACTCACAGGGCCTTAGACCCACTTTTAATTACATGCAAATTATGGGGCAGGTTTTGCATAAATTTCTAGGAAAAGGGTGGTCACTTCTGGGTCATCAGGTCATTGCCAGGGAAAGGGGCGGTAACGTCTGGGCGTTGCCATGGCAACAGTAAATTGATGTGGCATGCTGGTGGGTGTGGCTTAGGGAAAGCTGCTTCTGCCCCGCCCTGTTTTAGCTAGTTCTCAGGTCCCGCCTCCTGCCTCACTTTGCTCCTTTGTAATTCATAGATCTTTTGTGGTGATCTTTGAGACTGCACAAAAATCCGTTTCCTGATACCCCTTTCACCTGCGAGTTTTGGCATCCATCGGCATTTCTTGCCAGAATGATTGCTATCACAGTTGCCAAATGGAGATTTTTAAATCCTACCATTGCTTCTACATTTATTAGTCGAGTTTCTGTTGTAAAGAAAAGGTTTCTCTTCTCATTTATTTTTTCGTATATTTACAACAAGGCAGACTCGCAGAGTTCTGTTTATTTAGGGGGTCATAATCTATTATTGTCCCAGTTTTAGCCAGTGGGTGCCCCTTCAGGATGGCTCCTGTGTCCTCCGGACACAGCCCCAATGATTTTTTACCATTTCCTTTATTTCTGGCACAACAAGGTATTTCAAGCTCACCTAAGTTTTTTTCCTGCCCCAGGAATCAGCTGTTTCTCCAAGGAGCCTGGTTCTTTTTAGTGTGGGGTGGTATTTAGGAGCCAAGGTGCAGGTGCTTGGGGTGCTGATGGCTACTGCCCTATTGCTGGTACTGCATCCTCTCAGTAGCCAGAGTTAGGGATGGGTGGACACGTGGGCATGTACATTTTCAGTTTTATTTGTCTCTATATTAAGAACTGTGAGTTTCTCATGACACTCCCATTCCAAGCCAATGCCACAAGGCATGTTCTAGTTTTCTCCTGTACTGTATTCGTGACTTCCTTCTCTGACAGTGAGACCCGGGCTCCTGTTCTCCTTCCCGAGTGTCCTTGTGTGTACAGTACCCTCCGTGCACGTCTGTGGATCCGTGTGCCCGCCTCCTGGCTTGGATCCCCCTTACTCATCTGTGTGGCAGCTGCATCTTCCTCAGCAGGTGCAAGCTCTGTGCCTCAACAACCAGGGGTTAGAACAGAAAGAAGACACCAGCTGAAATGACACTTGAAAAAAAATAATCACTGCTAGCGCTAAGACTGTGGGATTCTGGGTGATTTTTGGGTTTCGTTCACACTTTTCTATATTTCCCGGGTTTGTGTGTCATAAAGCCACGGACACGGGAGGAGCGGAAAATGGAAGAATGCTCTTGGGAATGCCTCTACGACATACCCACCTGGAGTCAGCGGCTCCGTTTTCTCTCTTTCCATGGAGCCTGTTTTGCCCTTGCAAGGAAACAGTGCTCCGGCTCCATCTGACTGATGGGACTTGCAAGCTCATAAATTCAGATTAACTGGGGCAAGGGGAATAATGAGTGTGGATTAATTGTTCCGTGTTTTTCTGCTAACATTAGTTGTCTCTATTGACCAAAGAGCAATTAAATTAAGCTGTAACAAAGTGTTGCCTCCCAGAAGTCCTTCAGGGAGTTCCAAATAGCCAGAGATCCTTCAGTTTAAGGAACACAAATCCCAATGCAAACTAGTGGGTGTAGGGGAGGGAACTCTGCCTAATCTCGAAGTCCCTGAAATTCCAGAGTCAGTTGTAGCATGGAGGGGCTCGTACAGTGTCAGCTTGGCTACGTGCAGGAGTCTTCCCGTCTCTTCTCTTTGTCTCTCTTTCCTTCCCTCCCTGCACCTGCCACACTTCCCGTCTGTGTTGAGGATCCCAGCAGCTCCAGGGCTCTTCACTTTTCTGCTCTCCACTCTGGAAGGAAGAAAGCATTTTTCCTGGTAGTTCTGACAAATGTTCTAGCTTGGGACTTGGCATCTTCTCTGAGGTCACACGGCATCCCTCACCGCGCCTGGGAGATGAACCTGATTGCTCCTGCCTGTGTCTTACGCCTCTGCAGGAGTCGGGTGGGGAGGCCTTCCGTGGACCTCTGAGGGTGGAGTTGGAGTGGCTCCCCAAAGGCAGACACAGGTGCAGTTCTCAGAGGAAGGGGCCATGGGGGCCAGGCAGGTGACAGCAGGGAGATCTGCAGCAGGGGTCTACTTTATAAATTAATGAGATGTGGGGGGGCGCACAGCGATGGTAAATGGATATTTCTTGGTTTCTTTTTTTTTTTTTTGAGATGGAGTTTCGCTCTTGTTACCCAGGCTGGAGTGCAATGCGCGATCTCGGCTCACCGCAACCTCCGCCTCCTGGGTTCAGGCAATTCTCCTGCCTCAGCCTCCCGAGTAGCTGGGATTACAGGCACGCGCCACCATGCCCAGCTAATTTTTGTATTTTGAGTAGAGACGGGATTTCACCTTGTTGACCAGGATGGTCTCGATCTGTTGACCTCGTGATCCACCCGCCTCGGCCTCCCAAAGTGCTGGGATTACAGGCGTGAGCCACTGCGTCCGGCCTTCTTCCTTTTTTGAGTTGAGGTCTCACTCTGTTGCCAAGGCTAGAGTACAGTGGTGCAATCCCAGCTCACGGTAGGCTTGATCTCCTGGGCTCAAGTGATCCTCCTGCCTCAGCCTCCCAAGTAGCTGGGACTGCTGGTGTGTGCTACCACACCCTGATACATTTTTTTTTTTTTGTAGAGACAGGGGTCTTGTTACGTTGCCCAGGCTGGTCTCGAACTCTTGATTCACTGAAGGGATCCCCCTGCCTCAGCCTCCCTAAGTGCTGGGATTACTGTTGTGAGCCACTGCAGCCGGACTACAATTTGTCAGGTAAGACTTTCCAACTGCAGTTAACTGAAATGGTATAAAGCAAACCCTCGGATAAGGGAGGACTACTGTAACTCAGTTGTCGTATAACTCAGAGAGAGGGTGGCGGTGTCCGCGCCTGAGACGGGGGGTACTGCAGGGCCGCATGACCTGGGCCTTCACGCCGGTCTCGTGCTCTGGCAGGCGTCTCCTTGACGTTTGGACAGGGAGTCTGTTTTCGCTTTTCCCAAATTCCAAGAACCTGTGAAGGAGTCTGTTTTTCTTTTTGTTGTTTTTATTTTATGTATTTATGTACTTATTTTGAGACAGTCTCGCTCTGTCGCCCAGGCTGGAGTGCAGTGGCTCACTGCAGTCTCCATCTCCTGGATTTAAGCAATTCTCCTGCCTCAGCCTCCCAAGTAGCTGGGATTACAGGCATGCACCACCATGCCTGGCTAATTTTTGTATTTTTAGTAGAGATGTGGTTTTGCCATGTTGGCCAGGCTGGTCTTGAACTCCTGACCTCGGGTCTCCAAAAGTGGGATTCCAGGCTTGAGCCACCGCTCCTGGGCTTGTTTTCTTTTCAGCAGCAGGGTCTCCCTGTATCGCCCATGCTGGCGTGCAGCGGAGCAATCTCAGCTCACCGTAGCCTTGGCCTCCGGGGCTCAAGCCATCCTGGTCTCCCCAGGACACTCCTGACTTCCGTGAAGGCCCTGGGTCCCCAGAAATGCCAGTTTCTCTCTTGTGTTCCGAATTTCCTGTGCTACCCTGGCTTGTGTGAAGGGGGCTGGTAATCGGACATCTGCAAAGCTCCTTGGCGGTGGGGACCCGTCTAAGCTGGCGGTCGGAGCTCCGTGTTAACAAGGTCAAGGTATGGTCAGGGTTTCCAGTGTCGTCCCCTTATGGCCTAATTAGGGACTTGAATGGACTGGAACACTGGTTGAGTTTCAGGTCAGAGGCTATTTTGATGTTACAGTTCAATCGCTTTAGAAAATATAGATCCAGTTCTGGTTCAGCCTGGCTCACTAGGTGTGTGTCTGCACGTTCTCATCTTTGATTTAGTTCATGGTTCAGTAACAAACTTCATACATTTTTCACCCATCATCAAATTAACAAAGATGAGAGGAATCATCACGCCTGGCCCTCGTGCAGCCTGTTAGATGGGCCGCGGTAACGTGGGGCCGCCGCAGACGTGAATTGGTACCTTCTGAAAAGCAACTTGACGGGATCTGTCAGATGCCTTGAGGACGTCCAGACCCCGGGACCCAGCAATTTCCACCCCCAGGGATTTATCACAACGATACAATCAGATGTGCCCCGAGATTTACATATGAGTTGCTTTCTGCAGCCTTCTCTACGTCATGGAAAAATCAGGACGCGCTGAAACGCCCCACAGCAGAGGACTGGTTAACGAAAATACGATAGCGACCGTTGTTTTACGGTGTCTTGAGGCAGGAGAGGGAACCGTGTATGATACGTTTCCAGCAGAAGGGAAACGTTTTAATTAGAGCCGCAACTGACGCGCGAGCCCGGAAGGAGCCTGTGAAAGGGTGTTCTGGCAGCGACCTGCCAGGCCTTTGTGCTGCCTTAGAAGCAGACCCTTTATTGCAACCGCGAATCTCTCTGGTTTAGGATAGAAATTCATTCTTTAAATAAAATTTGAGCGAGTGCTCGGTGACAGGGACTGGGCGTACAATGGCGAGGAAAATAGGACTCAGGGAAGTCACAGATGAATGGAGAAGACATTTAATAAAATAAGACCTAACATAGCAGTGGCACAAGGAATTTAGAAGCATTGATTTATTTAATACAAGAGCCAGAGGCCGGGCGCGGTGGCTCATGCCTGTAATCCCAGCACTTTGGGAGGCCGAGGCGGGTGGATCACTAGGTCAAGAGATAGAGACCATCCTGGTCAACATGGTGAAACCCCGTCTCTACTAAAAATACAAAAATTAGCTGGGCATGGTGGCGCGTGCCTGTAGTCCCAGCTGCTCGGGAGGCTGAGGCAGGAGAATTGCCTGAACCCAGGAGGCGGAGGTTGCGGTGAGCCGAGATCGAGCTCATAGCAGCTTTTTTTTGTTTTGAGACGGAGTTTCG
>CAUYOR010123240.1:0-20741 GCA_963573925.1 Callimico goeldii
AGGGATAGCCTGGGGAGAAATGCCAAATGTGGGTGAAGGGGAGGAAGGCAGCAAAACACACTGCCATGTGTGTACCTATGCAACTATCTTGCATGTTCTGCACATGTACCCCAAAACCTAAAATGCAATAAAAAAAAGAAACTGGAAAGCAGCTTGACAAGAGCAGCGGGGGCCACCTCTGCCCTGGGCACCAGGCACCTCTGCCCATTTCCTGCCACCACCTTTGGCTGTGAGGGGCTCCATGAGCCACCCAAACACTGTCACCAAGTCTCCTGCCCCACCAGTTGCTGGGCTTCTGCAACTAATCAGCCTGCATCTAAAAGCAAGATCACTTTAAGCAGGTCTCTGTGACTCTGACCTTGCTTACAGGAGAAGGGCAGGGTCTGCATCACATGGCCCTCTTGCTATGGGTGGAGGGTGTCCAGGTTCTTGGCATCTTGGACAAATAATTGGACAAAACCACAAAGGAAGGAAAGAATGAAGCAACAAAAGCAGAGATTTATTCAAAGTGAGGTGTGAGTGGGCCCAAGCAGAGGGGCTCAAGACCCCAGTTACAGAATTTTCTGTGGTTTAAATATCCTCTAGAGGTTTCCATTGGTGATTTGGTGTACACGCTATTTAATGAAGAGGATGAAGTAGGGTTACAAAGACACTTACTGGGCTTACACCCTATGTAAATGGTGTGGATATTTCCTGTAACTAGAGCTGAAGTATTTCCATTTGATTTAGTTCCAGAAAGTCAGCATGAATCGGCCTTATGTCACCGGCCTCCAGACCCTATTCTCCTGTCTCACCCCGGGCAGGCGTGGGGAGCTGCTGGCTGGTGGGCTGGTCGGCTCCTCTGGGAGTGGGGCCCATCCCAATTCCCACCAGGTGTAGCCAGGGTGGTGAGGTCAGGTGGGAGAGAAGTGAGGGCCTGTGCGTAAGGCCCCGCTTCCTCAGAAGGGGCTTAAGGCACTCAGGCATCAGGTACTGTACCTCCTGCCCAGGGACCCCAGAGCTGCCTGGAGGAATTTGAGCAGGCTGGAATTCCTGCTGAGCAAGCCATGCCAGAGACCCTCTTAAAGTGACCTTGCTTTTAGATGCAAGCCGTTTCAGTGTAGGGGGAAAAATAACCACATGGAACCACTTATAAGGCTCTCTAGCTTAAAACAAACAAACAAACAAAAAAACACCAATATATACCTTAGCTCACCAAAGTCTCAAGAAGCAGACATTATCAGCAGCCTTCCCATTTGGCAGATAAGAAGACAAGCTTACAGAGGTTTCCTGAATTGCCAGCATCACACAGCTAGTCAGCAAGGGAGCCAAGACTCAAACCTGCATCTTCAGACTCCACTTTGTACCTCCTCTGACCACGCAGCCCTGCAGGCTCCAGAACCTCTCTCTTGCCAGCTCTCCTTCCTTTCCCCAGCTGCTGAATGGCGATGCTCCCAAGGTTCCGTTAGGGCCTGCATTTCTCTCCCTCTCCTCACTCTGGTTGTTCTCATTTACCTCCTTGCCTCAGTCTAATTTCAAAACTTCAGTGGCCCCTAGAACTCGCCCCAGCCCACATCTTTCTCCTGCGTTCCACACCCACATATCTATGCCTTACTGGACACCTCCACGTGGCTGTTCAAGTCACCTCAAGTGCAATGTTTCTAAATTGAAACTCATCTTTCTCTGTAAACTGCTTCTCCTTCTGCATTCCCTGAGTAGCAGTGACTTTCCACTTCTGAAACACAGACTATGTGCTAGTTATTTCATACATGCAAGAGAAGGGTATCATCATCCCATTTTACAAAGGAAGAAGGTAAAGCTCGGAGACATTACCTTGCTTCCACAAGGCCATAGTACCAAGTCATTGACAGAGCCAGGGTTCAAATTGAGTTCTATTCTGCATTTCTCTCACTGGCGCAGGCTGCCTGGAAACCATGGGGCCATAGCCCTTCACTCCGTTGCATGAACCAGAAGTCATGGGACATTCTTGACTCCTCCAACCCTCCCCACCTTCCTCCCACCCTCGCCTACCCCAGCTTCTCACCCCCACAGCTGCTTCAGAGCCCAGTCAATTCTTCCTCCTAAATACCGCTCAGGCTGTGCCTTCTCTCCACTCCTATTGTTACTTCCTTCGTCTGGCCCCTAGACTATTTCTCCCTCACTGAAATAACTTCCTAACTAGTTTCTTTGTCTCTGGTAACAACCCCACTTCAAATCCTCTCTCCCTGTGAATGAGCTTTCTAAAATATGCCTGATCATTGCATTCCTCTGGTTAAGAACCTCTGAAAGCTCCCACTACCTTCAGATAAAATCCGAAATTTCTGTTTCTGCTGCTGCCTGTATATGCAGGTGATCCCTTGCTGGGTCTCTGAAATGGGTTCATCTTTTCAAAGTTTTTACTGAGATGATACAGTCCTCTTGTTGCACCTTGCACTGATTTAGGCCATCTATACTGTATTCCAGTGAGCTACAGAAGAATGCCTGAGAGCCTTTCATATGAAAATAAAGAAAGACTGAATTATGTAATTACTATTGATAAGTCGACAGTAATCTATTGCACAATTGTTTACCCAGTAGATTGTGTTTCTATTGTCTTTGGTACCATGTAATTTGTGACTTTCACGACAGTGTAGCCCGTTAGGCCTAGGGTGGCAGCACTTCAGCGCTGCTGAATCATGTATTACTCCTCACCTCACTGAAAAGTGATTCATAAACTTTCCAAAACTGCTCAACAGAGAGAGAGTAAGTTGTGCTCTGCCAACAAAGGATTCTGCTGGTGGGTGTCTGTCAGCATATTAAAAGTTCAGAGAAAACCAGCAATGTGGAAACTAGAGCAATTTTATTCTCAGAAGATTGTTCTCTTCTGCACATCCATTCATTAAGATCTTCTGAAAGAGTTTTCCCTCAACAGAAGTTTGGGGAAGCATTGGAATAAAGTACAGAGGCCCTGAATGCTTCTGGAATTTCTCTGACTCTGACATCAGGATGCAAGCACAGACCTACCACTCTCTGCCAGGAACACCACCTATCGGGCTGGTTAACTGTTATCCTTTAAGCCTCAGCTCAGATGTCACCTCTTCTGGGAAGTCTTCTCTGATCTGTCTGCCTATAGAAGAGTAAGTGCTCCCATGATACATTGTGTGCACCTCTATTTGTCTGAGTGAACTAGGGTAGGACCTACCCTTTGCTAGAGGGTGGCTCCATCTCTAGCATTCCATGCAGGGCCTGACATACTGTGGACATTCAACACAATATTTGAAGGCAATGACTGGATGAATGCATGCATCATCATACACAGATGAATGCTTGCCTCTGGCACTCCGCCCGCCTCTAAACCCTTTCCCTTCTGGGTGTCTGTTCCATGTTTTCATTCCTTTCCTTACCTGCCTTCCTTCCTTCTTCCTTCCTTCCTTCCTTCCTTCCTCCCTCCTTCCCTCCTTCCTTCCTCCTTCCTTCCTTCTTTCCTTCCTTCCTCCTTTCTTCTCTTTTTCTTCCTTCTTTTCTTTTCCTCGCCTATCCCCAGATGTCACTAAAACCTTCCAATAGGAAGACATCCTATAAAATCATCCTTAGTAAATGCAGATGGCCAATATGATATAGCATGTCTCCATCCACCAATGCCACCACCAGTGAGTACTTTAAAAAAACAAACAGAACATAGTCTTAAACCCAAAGGAATAAAACAATAATATTGGGGTTCAGCATCAGCTAGATCCATATGGCTTTGCCGGCACTGTCTGCTCACCCATCATGCTTCTCTGCTTCTGGAGGACAGGCCAATGGTGTGTCAGGGTCAGAAGGGATGCAGTTACCCAGCAGAAAAGCAGTGAATACGGGAGCACTGCATGTGATAGGGATTAGTGGTTGAGTGATCGGGGCTCTAGAGTCCCACTGTCTGGACTGAATTATCAGACTGATTGTTATGTGACATTGGACAGATCACTTAACTTCTCTCAGGGTGGATAAAAATGATTATCTCTGGGATAATCAGAATTAAATGAGGTAATCCCTGCAAAGCATTTAGCATAGTAAGTCATTCATCATCAATGCCTGCCAAACAGTAAATATTGTATCCATTAGCCATTGCTACATAACAAATCAGCCCAGAACTTAGTGGCTTCTAACCACGATTTATTATAACAAATAATAAAAATTTATTATTTATTATTACCTCATGAGGCTAGGAGTTCTCTGTCTCATGCAGTTACAGTCAGACGGTGACTGGGGCTAGAATCCTCTGAAGGGTCCCTGTGTGTCTGTATCTAGGATGGGAAGCCTCAAATAACTGGTGGCTGGACCTTCTAGGTTCCTCCAGCAACCCTCTCTATCTCTGTGACATTTTGCAATGAAGACTATCTGGCACAAAGGCAGATGCAATGTCACCTTTGATACCCAAGCATCAGAAGTCTCATATATAGCTTCCTTCACACCCTACCAGGGAAGGCAGTCACAAAAGCCCATCCAGTTTCAAGGGGAGAGGATATAGATTCCCCCTCTTTATGGAGATTTGGCAAGATTCCAAAAGAATATGTAGGGAAGAAAAGATTGCTAAGACCATTTTTGGAAAATACGATCGGACACAGTATTATTATAGTTACCGTTTACTGAGCCACATGCCTTGTGACCTCTTTGTATTATCTTGAAGTATCTTAAAGCACTGGATTGGTTGGTTAAATTACAGATTAGGAGGGTATTTCTGAGCATGGAAATATACATAAGGCATGTAATCTCAAAGTCACAGAAAATAAAATCCTTTCTTTTCTACAGAAAGAAGTGGGGATAGTTGTTGATTATCAAATATACAAGAGTTACACATAACCCCTAATTCAAATTACATGCAATTACTCAAAGCAACATTTAGCAAATTGTATTTCAACTGACCACTTGAGAAAATTAAACTAATTTATCTGTAACCAGCTACAAATAATTTGCTGTATTTCTAACAAATAGCATCTGTGAAACTCTAGGGGTTTGTTTGTTTTGTTTCTGTTTGTTTGTTTTGTTTTGTTTTCACTCCTGAGCTCCTTTAACTTTCCCAGTGGCCCAGATAAGAAGGCATCAGAGGAAGAAGGAGCATCCAACCCATGTTTCTACATGTGAACAGAGGAGGTGGCTATGTCTACCACAGGGGTTAGGTACTACATCTGAGATTTCCTCCATTTCTCACATTCCGCAAAGGCCTTTCTAAGAAGTGTGCTCATCTAAGCCAAGGAAGTAGGTTATATGGGAGGGAAATACTTTAGCTCACATATTAGGAGACTAGTTTATCTTACCAAAACCCATGACCACTAATTGCTACCTATCAGAATGTAGTCCCTAGGGATAGGAGTGATGGAATGGAAGGCGCCTAGGATTGGCAGAGAGGCGTGGAGCCTGGGACATTGCATAATCGTGGTGGGTATCTGGGCATCAAGGCTCTGAAAGGAGTTATCTTGGCTCCAAGAACAAACTTTGTTCTTCACAACTTTTTCCACTGCCAGCTCTACATATGGTAATCAGGGATCTATATCAGTCAATAAAAAGGGATGTAGATCAGTTGGGGCGAGTGAGGAAAATAAAAACCCCAGGAGTTGTGCTAACAGAAAATTTAAAACAAGAATTAGAGGACTGAAAATGTCAAAAGAAAAACTGAGATTACGTAGAGATAGTAATGCAGGAAGCAGCTATCATCCCTAAGGTGGAGGGAACAAAGAAAGGAGTTTGAAGTTGCCAGAAATTAAACGCTTAAAAGACAAACCTGTACAAATGGCACAACCGACCTGTAAGAAGAAGGTCTGCCCAGCAGGTGCCGGTACCTATAGAGGGAGAGTGTTGGAACAAACTGGAGACCAGACCACTTACAACTGTCGGGGGAGAGGCTACAAGGGAAATGCTCATGGAATGGTAAGCAAAGAGAAAGAAGTCCCCTCTCTGTCCTTCAGTCTTCCAGTCTCCCTCTATTGCCCGAGTGGCAGAGCCTAACAAGGAACTAGCTGGCAAAAAAGAAATGCAGTTTGCAGAATATCCACCCAGCATCACAGAGCAGAGAATAGAAGGGTGTTGGAGTGGAGGGACAAGAGATTAATAAATGGCTCAAGGTGTGTTTCAGGATGTGTAGGTGCTGGCTGTTAGAGCCTCTTGCAGCATAATGTCACTACTCTTCAGGTGAGCAACTCAGTTCACAACCCATCTGGTTTCCTCTGTGCTTTGGTAGACAGTAAACGTGGGGCTACACTTTGCTAAGTGAAAGTAGCCACCTTCAGATAGGATAAATTTTACTAGACTATCTTTAAATTCAATTACTTTTCCCTCTTTTCATCTCCATTTTGCTATTAAGCCCATTAATGACTTAATTTATTTCGAGTATGTATTTTTTCAGTGCTATAATTGTCATTTGGTCCTTTTCTATTTCTCTGCTGAGATTTCCTCTTTTGTAAGACATCACAGCATATTTTGTGTCATTTAGCTTAATTGTAATAACTGCTTTGAAAGTTATTTTAAACTTTTATGGGTCTGCTCATTCCAACATCTGGGTCATAATCTGAATCAACCTCACTAATTACCTTTTTTTCTTGAGAATGTGGCACATTTTCCTATTTCTTAGTGTGTTGCGTTATTTAGGATGATATCATGGACATTGTGAGTGCTGGGCTGTGCAGAGTCTGGATTCTGCTATATTCCTCCAGTGAAGGTTGATTTTCTTCTAACAAAGAATTAACTGGTTGGCTGCAAACTCTGCCTCTTAGGGTGCAGCTCAAATCTCAATTGGGTTCTCTTGCCCTTCAACGGGTTGCTTGAAATCTGCATTATGTATGCATGATTTAATGGGAGTTGGCCAAAATATACAGAATTAGGGGCTCTCTGGCACTTTCCATTTCTGGATTTCCCTCCTTCACTTTCCAGGAGTTGTGGTGGCCCTGAATGTTATCATCTGATTCTTTAGGTCAGAAGGATTGTAGCTTTTCGATTGGCATTTTAGCTATCTGCTATGTGGTACTGCCTTTAGCTGAGAAGCCATCAAAACAAAAAACTCACCCCATGCTATTTCCATCTTCCAAGTATTGATTGTCCAGAGTTTATCGGCACAATTTGTGGGAGGCTTGGTCTAATGAGAGCTTATTTTGCCAGTATCAGAAGCAGAACTACAAATAGCCATGCTTAGCCTAGACTCTTTTAGATATTTATCTCCCTGATGCCCTTCTTACTCCGTATTTGCTGGGTTTTGCCCTCATCTTACTGATTATATTATATTTGTGCTATTATAAGATGCCTTGAATCCTCTCCAAATGCAAACAGTATATACATAATTAATAAATAAATGGATAGGTTGTTAAAAAATTAAACCCTGCTACTTTGGGGAGAAAACTACACATAAAGTAATTTCTTGCTCTAGGCCAGTAGTTGCATGATTTGGTCTCAGACAGGCAGACTAACTTGGTCGATGGGGAGAACAGTGGCTCATGGTGAAGGGTTGTCACTTCGATTCCAATTCCAGGCAAAAAAGTGCCAACTCTGTGAATAAAGGGAAAAAAAGGGCTTGTATTGGCTGAGGTAGCACTCTATCCCATCCCCTTCTGCTAGTTCCCTTTAGGGACATTTGCCATTCTGTGAGGTCCTAACGGGACTATAGATCACTGTGCACCAGCCTCCCACTACAGAGATGGCCACGTCACTCAAGCTGGCCAATAAGAGCTTCCTATCTCTTGGCCAAAGAGGTTGGTTCAGGGGTGGAATTGTTTCTGAGGTTTAATAGCTCTGTGGACTCTGCCTAAACAAGCCTCCCGTTGACTGTGTTTGCTGAGCTGGGAAGAAGGGAACACGGGAGTCAGAGAGGACCAAGAGACATCTCGCACACCCTAAGAGGAAAGTCTGTTGAAATGAAGGGAAACATAACTAGCAGAGGCGAGACACAGAGAGGCAGCCCTATATTCAGCCGTCTCTGAAAGCAAATTCACCCTTAGACTTCCCAGTTATATGAACCAATGTGTTCCTTTTCAGCTCAAGCTAGTTTAAATTGGGTTCCTTTTACTCTTGACCAAAGAAGTTCTGACAAATGCCAACAGCAGTATATATAAGATACAAGCATGAGAATTTGTGGTACTCAGAATACATCAGATCCTTTGTAAACTATACAGCTGTTCTAATAATATTTTATGACTTAATGCATTCCTATTCATTTCAAAGTGACTACAAACTTGTTCGACATATGACACTGATACCTTAATCATAATCTCTTCCAATCATCTCAGTTCAGCAACCTCATCATGGTAAAGCACAATTTAAGAAGTAGTCTCATTTCCTTCTTTGAAGGCAAATAGCATTTCTTAAGTGGAGATTTGCATTTTTATTGCTAAATCAGGATTCAATCTAAATAAAATTAATGAAAGAGAACAATGGCTTCTAATACTCCATATTTGACAACTGTTTAAAACATTTCCCTTAATTGAATATTCACTGGGCTACGCAATAAGGAGAGTGGGCTCTGTTGATCCTTTTATTTCCAGGAAAGAAGTTTCCAAGGTTAACGTTTACCTAACCACAACCTCCTTGTTGAGAGAGTAATATTCAGTAATGCACAAACAGAAAAGTCTTGACTCTTTCTGAGCTCTACCTCTTTGAGCAAATTCTCTCAAATTGCTTTTCCCTGCCCCTGGATGAATTCTCAGAAAGGTCCCAAAGCTTTTCCAGTCATCCCATTTATTAATGAATGATCTTTTTTTTCTGATACTAGAAAGTCCAGAATAGGGCAGAATGAGGCCCCATAAAACTATGGGATAATTCAATCTATTATGAGATATTTTAGTCAACTACCAAAGCTATAATCCCACATCCACTTCAAAACTCAGAACCAATTCAGGTTCGAAAACTCAACATACGGAAGGAGAAGCCTGAGGACTTCTCTCCATTTCCTCGCCTTGCTCAGATACTCCGCTGGCACCTCCAAATTTGAGATGTGGATACAGAGCAGAAAGCTCCAGTGCAGTTTTTGATGACTGCAGGTCTTTCTGGAATTAGTGCCCTGGGCATGGCACACCCACATGCTCACTCTCTCCCATTGGGTCTCCTGTAGGTTCCTTGGAGGTCCCCAATGATGCTCCTTAAGCTATGTCATGTATGACTCCCCCAGCCCCTGGCTTCTGAAGTCCACTCCCCTCTGAGTCACTCTGCTGGGATCACCTTGCCTTGCAGATGGTCTTTTGGAACAGAGTCCCATTCAAGGTAACACAGTACCTGCTCTCTTCTGTGAGGTCCTCATCCAGCCATGGGAAGCACCTCCTGTGTCCTGTGGCTGTGAGTGCAGCTCACTGCATGCCCCCTCTCCTCATCCTGCCACCATAGGCCACTCTAATGAGGCTCGCCCTTTAGGGTTTGAAATGTGGCTCAAGTATGAGTCTCTTTGTTCCTCCAACTTGCAAGTGCACCTGTCAAGCTCTCTATGGGGAGTTTTGAAGCCTCAAAATCTTGTGAAGTTTGTTATGGGGGTGGGGGTGGGGACACAAAGGGGGCACAGAGAGATCTCCTGCCTCATCCCTCCAACAGCTCTCATTCTAAAGAACTCCCGTCTGCCTGTCCCCTGCTCTGTCCCCCCAGCCTCTTCTTGTGTAGTCACCAGGTAGGTAAGGACCTCAAGGTCTCAAAATGGGTTTTATAATCTCTTAGTGTGTCTTGCATAGATAAGCAGCTATTTTTCTTTCCCTTTGGGGTCTCTGCTGAAACTGTGGAGTAACAGAAGTTGCATCTAACATCTTGGTGGAAATGATTCACAATAAGCATCCAAAGAGGTTCCCCTGCTCCCACTCACACCCTGAGAGATGGATGGGCCAAATGTCGTGATCATCCTCCCATGTGACACAGGAGCAAAGCGGCGATGCAAGTTACCTGACTAGAAATGGATAGACGGGAAGGCTGAACCCAGCTCTCTTAACTCAATCTGAATGTTCTTTCTGTGGCCAAAGGCCAGTGTGCAGCTTGGAGTATCCCACGGTGGCCATTGAGGGGCAGTGACAGGTATGCTGGCCACAGCAGCCCACAGCCCAGCCAGAGGGGTCATGGAGGCCCTCCCATCTTCTCACTCAGCACCGCCAGCCATGCCAGCCTTCCAATCTTTCTTCAGACATACCAAGCCCTTTCTCATGCTGGCGTTTATGATTAGCATCCTAAGGCCACAAACTGGGCACTTCAAACAGAAATCAATCCTCCTAGTTCTGGAGGTATCTGAAACCAACATGTCAGCAGGGTTGGTTCCTGCTGAGGGAGAATCTGCTCCATGCCTCTCTCCAGCATCTGGTGACAACAGGCAATGCTGGGTGTCCCTTGGCTTGTAGCTGCATCGCTCCAGTCTCTGCTGTCACTCTCACATGGTCATTTTATCTTTGTGTGTGTGTCTTTCTCCCCTTTTTAGGAGGACACCAGCTGTACTGGATTAAAAGCCTACCTTACTCCAGTTTGAAATAAAGTCATCTGCAACAATCTTGTTTTTAAATAAGGTCTTATTCTGCAGGGGGTTCGAATTTCAACTTATCTTTTGGGGAATACACATTTCAAATCTTCTCTACTAGCTATTTTGAAGTGCATAATACATTATTGTTAACTATAGTCACCCACTGTGCTTTCAAACATTAGAACATATTCCTCCTATCTCACTGCGTGTTTGCACCTATTCACCAATCCTTCTTCATCTCCCTTCCTTTCCAGCCTCTAGTAACTGTGTTATCTATTTCAAAACACTGAATTACAATTCAGGCCCATGGCCCCCTGTCCAAGCCCTTGTTGTGGGTGGGAAGCCCAGTCACCCTTCAGGGGATGGCATGATGCCCGCAGGAGTGATGGGTCACATGACAAAGAGAGAAGTGGGTTTATTCTCCACATCTGATAAACACTGACAAGAGTTAGGTGATTTTCCTACACACGACACTCTCTTGTTCTGAGAAAGGATTTGCCTTAACCAAACACAGGGCCTGACAGCTTTTTCTCTCAAATGAATCAATAGGGAGGAGCTGAAGTGACTTTTTGTTTTTAAAGAAATGAAATATTTAAAGAGAGAGTTTTCTATTTTTCCCTCAGGAGAAGAGAGCCCTTAATATTCCCATCACTGATGACACATGTGAATCACAGCCCTTTCTCTCCTATAAAAGCATCGTGATTCATCACAAACCCCTCCAGCTGTGGGCTGCATGTGATTCTCCTGACAGTGCTGGCTTTCCCGGGAGAAGAACTCTGGGAACACACCACTCCCGGCTGCGGGTTATTATGACCAGCTCTCTGCCCACATCTCTTCAGAGGTTGAGGATGGACTAGGTGTAACCCTTGTGAGGCACGCAGAGGGCTGCAGAAGGGTCATTCTCCTGCCATCTGTGAACCAGGTCACCTTGACTGAGAAAGCAAACTGCGTTTTTTTTTTTTTTATTTCAAATTTTGTGTACAGAACAAAAATGTACAATTGTTTGTTGAATAAGCTTTACGGAAGTATAACTTACATACAATCAACTACACCCATTGCTGCGGACTAAATATTTGTGTTCTCCGCCAAATATGCATGTTGAAACCTAAGCCCCAGTGTGATAGGATTAGGAGGCGGGGCCTTTGGGAGTCCATTAGATCATGAAGGTGGAGCTTTCATGAATGGGATTAATGCCCTTGTAAAAAAGACCCCAGAGAGCTCCCCCATCTATTCCACCATGAGAGGACTTAACAAGAAGTTAAGAGGGCCCTCACCAGAACCCAATCGTGCTGGCACCCTGATCTTGAACTTTCAGCCTCCAGAACTGTGAGAAGTAAATTTCTGTTGTTAACAAGTTACCAATTTGTGATATTTTGGAAGAGCAGCCTGAACAGACTAACACACAATTTATGTGCACATTTTGAGTTTGCACAAATGATACATGTGTGCATCCTCCACCCTAACCAAGAGATAGAACATTTCTGCCAACCCATAAAGTTTCCTTGTGCCCATTTGCAGTCAGTGTCTCTCAGTCCCACCCTGGCCAACAACTGAGCTGCTTCCCCTCACTATAGCTTTGTTCACCTGTTATAGAATATTACATAATGGTGCACATGTATAGTCTCACACGCATGGACTCTCGGAGTCTTTTATATACATTTTACATAAACGTGTGCAGTCTTTTGTGTCTGGCCTTTTTTAAGCTCAGCATGATACTTTTAAAATTCACTGATGTTATTGCATATATGTATAGCTAGTTTATTTGAGTGGCTGAATCGTATTCCATGGTATGCATAAGCCACAACTGGTTTAGCCACTCACCTGTTGATAGGTGTTTGGGTTGATTCCAGGTTGGGGCTATCGTGAATAGAACTGCTGTGAACATTAATGAATAGGTCTTTCTGTGGACATATGCTTCCTTCTGTCTTGCACACATATTATACTTAGAAGTGGATCAAATATGATGATACAGAGCAGGAGCAGGGATTTGAAGGAAAGGTGAATATTCCAGGTGATAGAAAAGAAAACTATAATGTAACAGAGTGGAAATCCATGTGGCATGGGTTCCTGGAGAGTAGGTGATCAGGCAGCAGGAGCAGAGTGTCTTGCAGTACAGAGATTTAACAATTCCTTGCTTTTCTCCAGATTACGTGAGCTTGGACAAGCCCTTTACCTTCTGGGACCACCACAAAATGAAAATAATAATATCTGATTCTTCACCAAGCTTTAAGATCATCTATTGGGAAATGTTTTGGCCCTTTACTTTAGCCAAGTTGACATACGATGTCAAATATGTTGTAGCCAAGGTGACATACATCGTACTTACAAATGTGGATTGAGTCTGGGAAACCATGCACAGAACAAACATATGTTAAGATCTGTTGGGGAAATATAACCAAAAACAAAATCTTCTCTCAACCCAGAAATCCTCTCCATAAAAGTAATAGAAAACAGAAACACTGAAATGATTGAATAAGCATGAAACCAGAATGTGGTGCACATTGCAGGCGATCTGCTGAGAGATTGCAAAGACAGAAAGAAATCTCATCCCTTTGTAGAGTCGAAGAGGTATAATCCACGCATACAAGTTTTCAACATCAACAGTACCTAGTCGTCAAGTCAGAGGACTTCAGAGAACTATTTGCCACACATATTCATCCTAACCTTACCTGGTCATTGGAGTGACCATCTGTGTTAGTTAATTGGCTTTACTCAGAGAAAGAACAAATGTCCCTTATCTTTATGAGAGAAAGTGGTTTTGCAACTTGGAGCGAGGTGCCCACTGAGGTTAGGCCCCTCGCTTCCCTTGGAAACTGGGACACAGGGATACTACCTCCTTTAATGCTTATATTGCAAAGAGATGGCCTCCTGGTCCTTGAGAAAGACATTCCTAGGTCATAAAGCGGAGAAATGCCAATCTAGTCTTCAAAAGGATTTATATACATTTCAAAAAGAGAAGAAAGTATTTACAATGACAAGTTTTCTAAAGTAAATGCTTCAAGAAAAAGGAGGGGAGAGAAGTCTCTTAAACAGTGAGATTATTTTTTTAATTAAGCCTCTTATTTTTTATTTTTTATTTAATAAGCCTCTTAGTTTTTAATTTGTTTGTCCTTACAGTACACGAGGAATGTTTCTTAAGATGATGCACACAAAATAAATCATGTCTGGTTCCAGTTTTCAATCTGGAGCCTTAGGCTCTGGGAGAGCACAGGTGAGGATGAAATTGAAGGCTCCAACCCCACCTCCCTCCCCTGCAACCTCTGTCCCACAATGGAGGCCACTCAGCATTTCTTTTCCTTTCTGATCCAGTCCTTTCTCTCTCCTACTCATTTTTATTCACCAGGAGGCGGCTCCTAGGAAACCACTCCTGTGTCTCCCGCACTGCTAGCTCCAGGGCTTTGATTTTTGTTAGGGTCACTGCACTCCTTCAGAAGCCCTAGCAACTGACCCTTAACTGACCCTTTCCCTCTGGAGGTCCCGTGGGGTCGGGAAGGACGCAATACCCTCCCCTGCGCTGGGCATCGTTTTGGTTCCAGGAGCCAGCCCCTGCACTGGTCACTTACTAGGTCCAAACCAGGCCATGACCTGCACCCTCTTTCCTGGGTTCATTCCCTTATTGTTCTGTCTGAAAAAAGGCATCTGTAAGCTGCCTGGTCCAATTACTGCACTTCCTTTCTAAAATGCTACCCATTTCTAAATATTTTTAACTGAAATTGGGAGGCTTCCCTTTCTAATTAATTCAAGTGGCCTCTTCCTTGATGGTGGTGGCTATGATTATAATCACTTAACTCCTAGAGGACTGTTTAAAATTTGAGGATGTGCAAGGTTGACTTTTTAAAAATCACCCTTTGTTTACCTGGATTTGGTGTCTGGGGAAGAGACAGCAAATTGCACAATAAATGTCGTATTTTACCCTGTTGCTCAGAGAACTGCATGTGTTGGCTCCATTCATTTCAGCCCTGTGGAGAGCTGGGGCTGGTGAGTGTGTGTGTGGTGATGTGTGACACTGTAGGAGGAGGGAGAGGATGATACTGTCATTATTTAAAATCACTTCCACCCACTGGGCTGAGTCACTGGAACGTCACTACATGGAGTTTTGCATCAGTCCCAAAAATATACCTCTACGAAGCTTTCTGCTCTCTCTAGCGTACCTTTTCCCTCATCAGACCCTCCTTAAAAGGAAGGCTGCGTACATCTTCTGTACTGAGTGCCTAGATTCTTTGCCTGCATCGGCCTGATCACAGTGATGCAGCACATTTGTGCAACACTCGATGTTGCCAACCTGAGCTCTGAGAGGAGCAGTGTGAGTATCCCCACATTACATGCAAATAAAACCCCTGAACATTCTAGGAGGCTACGGATTTGACCCAAGCTAAGGAGAGAAGCCTGGGCTAGAATCCAGTTTCCTGCCTCCTGGCCTCATCCTGAAGCGACAGGAGAGGAAAAAGGACTTTGGGTCTAAAAACATGGACCTCCAGGAAAATGCCCCAGCAGTAGATAAACACCCACTTTGGCTGAAAAGATTCTACATTCCATTCAATTTCAGATTTCAGAACAAATCAGACCATTTCCTTTTTTCCCCTTGTATTTCAGATCATGATACATACTCTCTCTCTGCTCCTCAAAATCCAAAACAAGAGTCTTCCTATAAGGGCTTGGCTGGTTTCCAGAAAACTAACAACCGTGCATAAGGAAAAGAGTGACTTTGCAGGCGTTAGGCAGTGTGGCCTGGCCATTGGTTCTAAGAACACAGCCTTGGGGCCAGGCAGGGTCGAGGAAGGTGACTTCGGGCAGGCGACTGTGATGCTGTGTCTAGTTTCTTAGAGTCGTTACCATCACAGCATTGTTGCGACAATTAAATGAGATGAGGAGCGTATTAGCCCGGAGCCTGCCACTCAGCAAACCCTCTAAAATGTGGGCGATAGCGATATTATGAACTTTTAATAATTATCATGCCACATATCTGGTAGATACTGGATACTGTAAGTAATTACTTTGGTCTCACTTTTTAGACAGCTTCTATAATGGCAGTCTTAAGATTTCCTTTGTAAAAGAATTTTAAGCATGTATCTTAAACTCAATGTCTAATCACCCTACCAAAACAAATCTGTAATGGAAACAGTTGCTTTACATTTATCATGTGGGTGACTGGAGCCCCCTGCTGGCAAGGAAACCATACTACCTATTTGCAGGAGGTTTTGTTTTGTTGTTTTGTTTGTTAAATCCAATTTCCAGATAAATGCTTGAGCGCCTTCTAGGAAGAGTCCTGGTGAGGTTCGGGAGGATTGATTAACCCATCAGGTCATAACCCAAAAGGTCTCACACCACCAAGGACATGAGAAAACCTGCCCACTCCATAGTTACAGGGCATTGCCTCTAACAGCAGGGTAAGTTGGGATTTCTTGACATTTTTTGAGTATTCTAGAGTACCCCTTCCCAAATAAGAACCTCTATGCTCCTCACAAAGAGATTGGAATTCTCTTACTGCCCTCTGTACAAAATGTATCCTAGGGTTCTTTGCTATGTGGAAAGAACCAGAACAACCATGGCAGGCATGTCACTGTCACTGTCCCTCTCCTGCTCTGCTCTGAGGAGGGTGGGGCCTGCAAGCCTCCCCCAGCTCTTACCCTTCCCAGATAAGTACTAATTGCAGGCTGCAGAGGAATCTAGTCATGTGGTATTGGCAAGGGTTGTAGCAGAGATGTGCCATCTGCCAAAAGGTGGCCTGCATAGGATTCAGCCCAGCAACCCCACTGCTGATGAGCCACTCAGATGAAAAGCCTGCGTCCACCTGTTAGATCATTTGGACCAGTAATCCTCATAGCATAACAACAATAAACAGACATTTACATTGCACTTACTCTGTGACAGATATGGTTCTAAGCACATTACATTGATTAACTCTTGAGTACTGTCCTCAGGCCCCAGAATAGACAGCATCTGAATTCCTTCCAGATCCTGGGGTGAGGAAGCATGCCAGGTAAGAGGAGGTAGGAAAAGAGAGAGCTTTCTCTGTTCTGGAACATCTGCAGGCTTCAAGCCCTCCCCATCTCCTCGGAGATGTTTCTGCCTCACCACAATTAAGCTTTTCTGCTACTTCCAAACTCAGGCATCTGCCAAATATTTTTTCCTGCACTGACTGGGATCCCTTCCCAACATCTTCACCAGACCACCTGGTGGCCCTGGGGTCGCACTTGCCTTCTCTGAGCCTCACTGCTTTTTAGATCATCATCACCATCTCTAACCAGAGCTGCCTTCCTAACCTTTGGCCCCAGTAGGACATAAATATCCTCAATCCACAAGGAAAGGATCAAAATGGACCTTGGGACTGGAGGATGAACCATCTTTTGAGTCTTTTCAATGCCGTTAAAGAAAAAAACCCATGAGCTTCTTAGCATGGAGCTAAAAAGTTACAATATTTTCTTTTCTCTGCATCTCCTACGGCTAACAATGACCCCCACACAACAGGCACTCAGTAGATGTCTACTGAGGAATGACTGACATGATCATCCCACTCAGCACACTCGGATGTCCCCTAGAGAACACCAAGATTTGGTATGTAGTTGATGAGCAGCTGGTGGGCATTTCTAACTAGAACACGGTACAAATAATTAAGCAAATGGTAACTGAGCACAGAGATTGTGAAAAACAAAAACATTGACATGGGGGGAATTATTCATTCCTTTGCCCATCTGCCAAGAACACTTTGAGTGACAGGTATGGATGATAAAGGCAGAAACAGGCTGTCCTTCAGAATCCCTGTTCATTCAAAGATTTTATACCAGGTCAAAATTTCGGAGGCACTGCAGATGGGGTCAATAGTAGACAATAGGAGAAATGTAGTTCTATCTGTTGTTCCCATCAAAGCTGCAGAATCCCCCAGCATGGCCTCCTCCCAGCCCTCAACCCCGCTTCGGCAGCCAGAGGCCCCCTGCTGCACCATCATACCACCCAGGGGAAAGACCCAGTGTGACAAAATGCAAAGGGAGAGACAAACCAATGTAGGGAGCAGCAGGGTTTCCTGCTAAATCTGTTTCCTCCACAAGAGAAGAAGAAAAATTACCCACAGCGACATCCACATAGATAACAGACATGCCCTATCAACACAGAGCAAAGAGAAGGGGCTGCAGAAGCCAACCAAAGTAGTACACTTTTTAAAGGATTGATGGTAAGTGTATACTTCTGATGACATGTTATTTTACCAAGATTTTAAAATGCAAACTTTGGCTTTATTTTATCTGCAACAGCAAATATATACACATATGGCACATATTCAATGTCACTGTTGCCTCTGGAAGGAGAAATATCGTGAACAGAAGTGTGCCAGAGGGAAGGGGAGTGGTGACTGCAACCCCAGCATTTTGGGAGCCTGAGGCAGGAGGATTGCTTGAGCCAGGAGTTCAAGACCGGACTGGGAAGGAAGGAAGGAAGGAAGGAAGGAAGGAAGGAAGGAAGGAAGGAAGGAAGAGCGGAAGGAGGGAGGGAGGGAAAGAAGGAAGGAAGGAAGGAAGGAAGGAAGGAAGGAAGGAAGGAAGGAAGGAAGGAAGGAAAGAAGGAAGATCGCTGTTTGTCACATCACTCTGGGCACTCCAAAGTGAGGTCTCCTCTGTCTAGATGTGATTTTTGAATTTTTTTTTAAATGGAGTCTTTCTCCATCACCCAAATTTGAGTGCAGTGGCACCATCTTGGCTCACTGAAACCTCTGTCTCCCGGGTTCAAGTAATTCTGCTGCCTTAGCCTCCTGAGTAGCTGGGACTACAGGCGCGTGCCACCATGCTCAGCTAACATTTTGTATTTTCAGTAGAGACGGGGTTTCACCGTGTTAGCCAGGACAGTCTCCATCTCCTGACTTCGTGATCCATCTGCCTCTGCCTCCCAAAGTGCTGGGATTTTTCAGGCATGGGCCCCTGCACCCAGCCCCAATTTTTGGATATTTTATAATCAGCACAAATTAAACAAAAGGAATAGAATGAGGGAAACAAAAATGCCAATATCTTTCCACACCAACAAAACTAAATGAAATACCCATTTGCCCTGGGTCCAGAATCTCCAACCAATACCTGGCTTCAGGGCAAACAAGACGGTCAATATGTTGCTGGTGGATTCAGGTAATTTAAGGTTACTGTTTACAACGAGGATCCATGGGAGGAAGAAAACAAACAAAAAACAGAAACACCTGCTGATATACGGATATTTCAGATTTAAACAATTTAAGAACTTGGCACAGGTAATGCCAAGTTATGGTTTCAACATACGATACACATCTTTAGCATAGTGGAGCTGTGTTCTTTAAATGCGTGCCAGGGAGTTCACACTCAGGGTGCTAGGCAGGGATTTTCTGATCCTTTTCCACCTACAAAGATAGGCCCTTGTCCTAAGAGGATGCCATCCAAGATTACAACATATATTACTATTGTCACTATTACTAGTGTCATTCAGATCCATCCTGTAAGTGAGCAAAATGGTCAGATAATAGAGATTGGTATAGAAATTCAACCATCTCTCCGGCATCTGTATTTCGGATGCCCCCAAAGTTGTAACTTCCTGAAATACCAAATCCGAGAGTCTCGCTGGTCCAGGTTGGGATTGAGACGGAGGATACCAAAGGCAACCAGAGTCCTAGAGTTCGCAGCGGGCCGCCAAAGTCCCCCGAGAGTCACCGTGTGGATCCTCCGGCTCGCGTCGGCAGAACTAGTTACCGCCTCGGCCGCCCGCTCGCCCGCTGCCCCATCCCCTCGCAGCACGAGCCGTCGGGACCCTGTCACTGGTGGACCTGGCACGAACTCACCGCAGGTTGCGCTCGACCATGTCCCACCAGGCGGCCAAGCAGTCGCGGGCAGGGGGCCCGGGCGGCTCGGGCATCGCGGCCGCCTGACAGTCCTGCGTGTCCATCCCGAGCCGCCGCCACCGCCGCGGGAGCTGCAGCTCGGAGCCCTCGCCAGCGACCTTCCCGCCCCGGTGGCACCGAACCCGCCCTCCTCCTCCGCGCGGTCAGGCAGGCTGGTGCGGCCGGGGCGATGCGGCCTGAGGGTGCGCTCCGCCCGGATCCGGCTGTTCGCGGCCACACACACACACACAAGTCCTGCGCTTGGAATGCTAGCTATGCAACATTTTATTTTAAATTGATTTCCATTATACACCTGTGTGCGCGCGGGCGTGAGGCGCGCACAACGCAATAAAATATGTTTTCACAATGGTACTACTAACAAAAGTTTGACAGCCACAGCTTCTGATTTTCATGAGGAATATAAGCTTTCCTGTACTTAGACCCCATTTTTTTCTCTTTTTGTGAAGCTTCCCTATCTCCACTTCCCCACCCACCCTCAACACGCCCCCCACACCCCACACCCTGTCACCCTTACTATAGAATTTCTTTGTCTCACTTTGATTAACTAATAATTACTCCATGTAGCAAAAAAATGAGACCTCTTTGGTATTTTGTTTACTTAGCGTGTAACAGAACCTCATCATTGTACCAAGGAGCTCACACCGTGAAACCTTTGACCTTGGTACAGGTTTACATCTCCGTGCAGGTTTACATTGTGTAGCTGTCTCCTAGGAGCAGGAACTATGGGTCTACCAGAGCTGCTCTAGGGAAGCCACGGCGTGCATGTGTGGGGACAAAGGAGGAAAAAAGGGAATGAGGTTTTTGTTTTGTTTTGTTTTTGAGGCGGAGTTTTACTCTTGTTACCCAGGCTGGAGTGCAATGGCGCGATTCTGGCTCACCGCACCCTCCGCCTCCCGGGTTCAAACTATTTTCCTGCCTCAGCCTCCCGAATAGCTGAGATTTCAGACATGCACCATCATGACCAGGTAATTTTTTATTTTTAGTAGAGGCACGGTTTCTCCATGTTGGGCAGGCTGGTTTCTAACTCCCGACCTCAGGTGATCTGCCCACCTCTGCCTCCCAAAGTACAGGCCTAAGTCCCGTGCTGGTGGGATTGAGGTTTTATTTGGATGCCTTAGGATGCCAGCATCAAGGCTTCATCTTAGAGGCAAGGTGCAACATCTTAAAGGTGAAATGGGTTTTTGGTAGTATCTGTGTTCAGAGTGCACAGCAGGGGGCTGTGACCGCTAGAAAGTGCGTGGGGAGGCTGGGCGCGGTGGCTCACGCCTATACTCCCAGCACTTTGGGAGGCCGAGGCGGGTGGATCACGAGGCCAAGAGATCGATATCATCCTGATCAACATGGTGAAACCCGGTCTCTACTAAAATGCAAAAAATTAGCTGGGCATGGTGGCGCGTGCCTGTAATCCCAGCTACTCAGGAGGCTGAGGCAGGATGTGAGCCACGGCGCCTGAGCACTCTCTCCTTTTCTTAAAAGGATGCTCGCCATACTGGA
>CAUYOR010123241.1:0-14830 GCA_963573925.1 Callimico goeldii
AAGTGCTGGGATTATTATTATTATCATTATTTTTTGAGACGGAGTTTCACTCTTGTTACCGAGGCTGGAGTGCAATGGCGCGATCTCGGCTCACCGCAACCTCCGTCTCCTGGGTTCAGGCAATTCTCCTGCCTCAGCCTCCTGAGTAGCTGGGATTACAGGCATGTGCCACCATGCCCGTGCTGGGATTATTGGCATGAGCCACAACACCCAATCAGAGAACCAAATTTTACTGAGGGTAAAAAAGATCATTTAGGAGTGTCCTTAGCCCTGAATGCATTGGATATACTAATGTATCTTTGACAATAGCTCATAATGATATATTTTTTTATAATGATGCATTTATTCATTTATGAAGCAAATATCTATTGAAAGACTGCTCAATACCAGGAACTTTGTTGGGTATTGCATACACAAATGAGCAGGGCAACCTTGTCCTTAAGGAGCAGCCATTAGTGGGGGAGATAAATTTTGAAGCTGTTAGTTACAATACAGTGTGATGAGTACTAAGATACAGTAGTCATTCAAGCAGCATTTATTTAGCATTTTCTATATTGTCAGACATTCTACTAAAGATTATAAATATTCTAAGTCTTAATATTCAGAATTTCTGAGCTGTATGGTAGAATTTTTAAGCCTTGTAAATATTTATTGAATGGATAAGCAAAAACACATAAAAAAAGTTATATTGCACTTTCTGTGTTGCTCTAAATAATCAAAATTAAACATACTTTCCCATGACAGTGCTAGGGTAAGCTATAGCTCTTCCCAGCCTGGTTTTTTCAGGTGATAAGTAATGTTATATAGACACATTCCAGCTTAAGCCTGATAAAGGAAACCCTTACTTCACACAATTCTGTTCAGTGTATGGGATATTTGTTTTAGAGGAACCATGAAGCCCTGGAAGGGGATTTACCAGTGCACTGAGCTTTCTTGGGGACCTGTGGACAGGTGCACAGATGGGAATTGGGAAAATTATAATCAACCAGTTCTTTCCAACTCTCCTTCTTTGAGTTAATCAAATCTTGCTGCGATGGGATGGAACTGGGGGATTTGAGTCAAGCTGTGGTGACAAAAGTTCTCTCATCCGTAATTCCTTTCAACTATTGTCCTAGGGTGATCCTTCTGCTAGCTGTTATTAACACAATTTAAATGTTAAGAAAAATAGAAGAGGAAAAGGGATATTAGAAGTCAAGGGGGTTACAACTAAAAAAAAAATCTTGGTGTAATAAGAAGAAAAAGGATGAAATAAAGTTTTTAAATAAATATAAACTTGACTCATATGTTAAAAATGTATAGAAGCAATCAGTCTGTCATTTTTTTCTTTACAGAATCTCCTTGCATTTGGTTTCATTCTTTCCTCTGTTCTTCCTGTTATGATAAAGGAAATGTTCCTCTTTCTGTCAGAAGCTAGTTCCTAAACATACATATGCTGTGGATTGAGATTTCAAAAATCTTATGTATTAAATATTGTGTGCTTTAAATCATATGGTTTCATGGTATCTTCTAAAACACACAGTCATGTTTCTTGTGAAGAAAATTGTCCTTAGATTTGATAGGTCTAGTTATAAATAATAAAAACACAGTACCTTGTTTTGGATTTCCTCAGAAACAAACCTGAGATAAAGATTCAAGGGAATATAGTTTATCTGGGAAAGGATCATAGGAAACACTGGAAGGAGTGGGGAATTAAGAAAAGAAAGGGATTGAAGTGAATAAAGGGCATTATTCTGGCAGTTACCACTCTGGACATCTGGACCTCACTCACATTGGGGACTCTCAGAGATCAAGTAAACTATCCCTCGGAGTTATCTCAAGCCAAGAAAGAGCAAGGACAGTTTGAATGTTTAATCCACCAGCTTCCTACCCATCGACATTAACCCTCTGGCATTTCTGGCTTGTCTCTGGAGTGCAAGCTGAGCGTGTCCTTACAGTCAGAAGCAGACCTCAGCAGGGTGTCACAGGTGTTCATAATGACAGTTTTCCTGTGTTGAGGTGAGTGCCAACAGTATATGGGCAAGACACCAATAGCATTGGCTGCCAACAGCAAGCATTTATAAATGCAGTATCTATGGTGTGCCAGAAGTTCTAATGCTTTACGTGTATCAACTTACCAATTTTCACAATATAACTCTATGAGACAGCTACTAGTAGTGTCCTCATTTTACATATGAGGAAACAGAGTACAGAGAGGTTAGGTACTTTGCCCACGATCACACAGCTGTAATTTCAGAACTGACGTTTAAACCCAGGTGAAGCATAGTATAGAGTCTGCTTTTGATCCATATAGTGATCTGCTTTTTTAACAATATATAGTCTGAAGCAGCATGTTTTGATTCCACTGTTTTTCCTTAATAACTGCCTTCTCCTTTTCCCTTCCTCTAATCTCTTTTGTTTTAGTATTCTGTACCCATTCCCTAGTTTGTAGCTGTCTTCTCCCCTCCCTGCAATTCTAGAACATGGTAGGCATTCCTCCTTCCATTTTACACTCAAGGCTATCATATCAAATAATTCTTGCTAAGGTATTAACTGATATTTCTGAGTTTATGTGAAGGCCTCAGAGTTTGATATTGCTTAGTATCTACATTTTAATTTAAAAATTCAAATGTTTAAGAACCATAGAAAGAAAGTTGTGACTATAGAGTGACAGATAACCAGGGTAGAATTTTGGGATTGGGATATACCTATAACCTTGGCCATGGTTATAAAGAGAGACCAAGAAACATGTGCTTAAACCAAAAGAAAGCCCTTTTCCAACTGCAGCATCCTGTCCTCCAGATATCACTTTGTCTTTTTCTTCTTAAATTATGGAAATATTACATGCCAGTTGTAAAACAAACAATATGTGAGTGCCCAGAATAAAAGTGAAAGTCTGGTTTTGCTGCTGCTTCATTTTCCCCCAGAATCTCCTTCCACTGAATAGATTAGATTCAAGCTATATGCATCTTTGGCAGGACTATCACAGAAGTGAGACCGTATTCTTCTATTAAGAGACTCACAGTTTTGACTTATCCTGTTGCTGCTGGTATTTACATTGATCACTTAACTTGCCTTTCTCTGAGTTCCTCTTTTCCCCTTTGTCATTAATAAGTATTTTTGAGGGCATAGGGGAAGAGTTATTTTGATGTGACTTTTATTATCAATCAAAATTTGATTATATTGGTATGGACTCAGATACCTGTTTTATTAAATGGGTAGTAATCCATTACTATTGATTATTTTTATGCTTAGTCTGTCCCGAGTTTTTCCAGTGGAAGCCTCTTTAAGCTGGCTTATGTGTCCTTTTGACATGTTTGTATCATTCTTTGAGTTTGTCTTTCCTTTCTTGGAAAAGAAGGCTTATCTTTACTTTCTCTCCCTTAGTTGTAGAATCAGCCAGTTTTTCAAGGGACCCTGTTTCCTCTTAGTATAAAATTGTTTTTAGAAGCAAAAATTTCTGCTCCTTTTTATTGAGGTGTTGTTGCTTAACACCTGTTAGTGAACATAAGCATGCACATATACAGTACATAAATACATTTACAGCTATATTTATTTTTATAGCCATTTATATTGAAAACCATAGCTCTAGTACTTACCTGCCATTTTAGGATTCATTCTAATTTTCTTCCTTTAAATATCTCCGACAGTGAGACTCCCATTATTTTTAATGTAATAATGACTCCCATTATTTTTAATATGTTTACTTGCTTGGTTAGCCTCCCTCCCCAATAATGTGCATGGGCCATCTCCCAGTTGTGTTCTCCTTATCCTGCTTCTGCTCCAACATACTTCTCAGCTTGTTCTCCTGCATGGAAGCCCTACTTAGCTCTTTTGGGTATGGCACCTTTCTCTTGGGTTCTGACACCCTATGCCAGGCAGTCTTCTTGAGTAGATTCTCTTTTCTCTCTGCTCAGGCTCTCCCTCTCAGCCTCTGAAACCTCAAGCTGAGTGCTTCTCTTGTGCCGCCTCCAGCTCCTACTGGCCATGGATGCTTTTCTCCTTCCACCTAGCCTCCTTCATCCTATGCCTGACTTCTCCCCTGCAAGTGTCTGCCCCTCATCTCACTCTGGTTTTGCTACCCTTAAGTGCTGCTCCTGCTCCACAAGCCTGTCCATCATGCCAGTGGATACTTCATTTATTCATATCAGGTTCCAACATACTGCTCTAGCTGCTGAGACTCCTCTTTCTTCTCCATGTGCAGATGTGTGTTTTACTCTGCTTCACTTTACAGCTTTTAGATTGAATTGTGCAGGAAGGTTAGAGAAAGAGGAAACAACCACTTTGTATCTTGTTCCACCATTTGCTCCATGAGGATTTTGTCATAGGTTACCATGAGTCTCCAGTCTCTCACTGTTAAGGAATTGGTGATACCCTACTTCATGTGGCTGAGCATGTAACATTTTCATTTTGATTCTGTGTCCAGTGTTGCCTTGCTTTCTTTATAACAGAATATCTACTTCTTACTTTAGGGGCTTTATTAAATCTTAGCCTTTATTTCTGTACTTGCTCAAAATATGTTCTTTTAAATATTGAGCCTTTATCTATTGATTTCTCTTAAAGGCTTTGCATTAATCTAATATTTGGGAAATATTGATTGAAACTTGTTTGATACTGTAGGGTTCTGTCTTCACAGCCTTAATAACCTCTTTCCATATTCTTTTTGCCTATAGTTTGTTACAGTAGTGGGTCATGATTATTTTAGATGAGGTCCTTTTGGTGGATAGATCATTTCCCCTTGGATTTGATTAGAAACAGATTTCCTTTTTAATGTGGAGACCTGAATGCTAGGACATATCTCTCATGGAACTTCTCCTCAGAGTCTTTTCCTCCTTAGTGATGTGCTGGCTAGCAATCTGTAGAATGGTAAAAAATAAGTGTGAAATAGATGCATGTGTTATTTTATGATATATAAACCATTATATAATAAGTGAATATTTGGTTTTAGATTTTTTTAGATAGCTTTTTACCAAAGTATTTGCTTCTTTTTAAAAGTTAAAAAAAAAAAAAAAAAACAAGAGGAAAGAAAGAGAAAGACCATGTTGTAAAGTGAGCCCCCAGATTTTAAGGTGCTGGTTGATGGGGATTTTTCAAAGCTTTGAAAAATATGAGAGCATTTTTTTTTCTCAGTTTCTACACTATGGGAAAAAAGGATTATTGAAAACTGAAAACATTTTCTTAATCTTCTCTAGCTCTTTTGCCTTTAGGTTTTCATATCACTATTAATAATAAACCTTCTGTTACTGAGCTCTTTATTATTTTCTTGAGATGTTTAATTTGCCTCTATAAATTATAAGATTTCAACAATGTAGAAATATGAAACAAAATGTGTTGTAGATTGTGTCTGGCAATGCTGTCTCATCCAATTTTTATTTATTTATGAATAAATGAAAGAATGAATGAATAAAGATCTCTCTCTCGATCTCTCTCTCTCTCTCTCTCTCTCTCTCTCTCTCTCATCCAGGCTGGAGTGCAGTAGCATGATCATAGTTCACTGTAACCTTGAGCTCCTGGGCTCAAGCAGTCTTCCTGTCTCAGTCCCCTGAGTAGCTAGGACTACAGGTGCACACCACCATACCTGGCTAGTTTTTTATTTTAATTTTTTTGGCAGAGTTGGGATCTCACTATGCTTTCCAGGCTGGACTCCAACTTCTGGCCTCAAGAGTTCTTCCCACCTTTGCCAACCAAAGCACTGGGATTATAGGTTCTCGGCCTCATTCAATTTTTACACTTGTTTTGTGATCTCCAAAGATAAGAGTTTTGGTGAATAAACAGAAAACAGATTTAGAAAGTTAAGTCAACTGTACCAAATTTCATTTAGAAAGTTATCCTTCTGTATTCTTTCCTGCAGAAAAAATGTGCTGTTTTTGTAGTTGTCTGTAAAAATCTTCTCTGCTGTTTAGTCTTAAAGTATTATTAACTGTGTAACTCTCTTCGTGATTAAATCTAACTTTTTTGTTCTTTCTGGTTTATTATGAGATAATTTCATTATAGGTAGGTTGGGTTAGTCATATGTTACTATGATATTATTGAAGGAATATTTTTCTTGTTTCTTTGATCATAAAATATGAACATTTATTCCTTTTATTTTGGTACGTATAAATATTCATATTCGTCCTCCTACTGTGTCTTTGCATATATACATATACACACATATCTATGTACATACATACGTATATGCACACATATGTGTATGCATACAAATAATTGTCAGAAGTTGGGTCACAGTTTGACAGTAAATTGTTCTTAATCCTAAGCATCTGATAGCAGGAGGTCTCTTTACTGTTCAAGCTACCTAGAGTAAGTCTGAACTAGGAAGATTGTTTCTCCATAAGATAATGGAGAATATATAGATGTGATGGAGGTTAAGAGGGATTTATCTAACTTAATGTACAAATATAATAATATTAAGTGGTGGCTTTTGGGGCAAGTCTGGATGAATTTGTTTAATGTGGATGGCTAATACTTCTGATTGCTGAGATGTTTTTGATTAAAGAATAATCACATTCCTCTTATTTTGAGCCAGAGTTTAGTAATTGAACCTTAGTCAGTGCTTATATTTAGAATGGGAGACATCAGGACATCACAGATATGGTCCATTCTCTTACATGTTGGTAGACATGTGGGTATTTTTGTTGTCATACTTTTGCATTCTCATCATTGAAGGAAACAGGAAGGTGATTTAATTAACTTTGTTTATTAAATTTACCCTTTTTTTCTCCTTACATGATTTCTGTTGCAATTTTATAAATCTCCAATTCTAAATTTAACCTTCTACCTATTTAAGGCCTTTAGATGCTGTTCTGGAAAAACTTTAGTAATGGATCAAAGGAAGAATGAGAGTATTGTCCCTAGTATTACTCAATTAGAAGATTTTCTTACAGAACACAATTCCAATGTTGTTTGGCTCCTTGTTGGTAAGTGGAATATTTTTCTTCTACTTTATTGTGTTTTAAGTATGGATTAACAGTTGCCAGATTTTAAACAGTGGTTGACTGAAGTTGGAACACTAACACTACCATTTATTTATTTTTAGGAAGGAAGATTGTTATTTATATTTCTTGAACATTTGTTCTGGAAACAGCTCTGAAATGCTCTACTTTTTCTTAGGCTGCCTTCTCATCTGACTTAGGGGAAGTGGAAAGAGAAGAAAAACATTGCACTTAGCTCATTCTTTCCGGTTTCAGGTCACCTCCCCTACTTCTCAACTCAGCGTGCGCGCGCGCACACACACACACACACACACACACACACACACACACACACTTTTGTTACAGAAATAATAAATCCTCAAATACAATTTTACTGTAAGAATAATTCTATTTTCATAGTAAAATAGAATTATATGCCTAATCTTTTAATCTCTTTCCTCGCTCTGTGCACTTGGCAGTGAGCTCTGCTATTAATAATTTTTTGTCATAATCTAGCAGTTTTCTAGGCATATCCAATAGTTGAAACGAAATAGCAGAGGGAGATAGGAAATAGGAGTGAATGAATGAATGAATACGAATGAGTGAGAGGGAGAAATACAAAAATAATACCAGGGAAGGGAGAAATTATTGTAGGCTGTTTCTGCTCAGCACACTTTCATGGGAGAATGGTGTTTGACTTTAATTTTGACATAAGAATTGGAAACAGAGGAAATTAGGATGGTTAAGAGAGGAAAGGAAGGGTAATGATAATTTGTTGAGCATCTTCTGTGTGCTAGATACCAGTTTGTACTTATGTTGTCTCACTTAATGCTCAGAGCAGCTTTTTGAAGGTAGGTTTTTATTCTTTTCCTTTTAATTCCCTGTTGGGGAATTGAGGCCCATAAAGATTAAGTATTTTATATGGGTTACACAGGTGGTTTTTTTTCGGAGGGCATGCTTATGCTTCTTTCATGACACCCAAGGATGTGGGTAGGAGTATGTATGTGTAGAGGTGAAGTGTCTGTTCCCTTTCCTGTCACCTAGAATTTTTCAGACTTTTTCCTTTCTAAATACCTCCTTTCTTTAAGAAAAAAACAGCAACAGTAACAAGCAGTAAAACACTGAGCAATTGTTTAATCCCTCTGTTTTACTATGAGGAGAGAAGGGCATGATATAATGAAAAGACTACAATTCCTGGCTTGTTTAATACTAAAAGCATATTTTCTCAGCAAATGCCTATTGCCATTCTGAAGGACTCATATAACAAACTACTGTTGATACAATGGTTTATAGTAATAATTAATACAAAATGACTTTAAACTTGAGATATAATGGCATATCATCAAATTAACTTTTCAAAATATTTTTTTTAGAAATTTTTTGTTTATGGGCAAATCATAGCACTTGGTATGTCAAAGCTATTACCATCAATCTAAGCTACCCTGGGAATAGTATTTTATGTTGACTCTGAATTATATCGCTTTGCTTTATCCATAATACATGGTTTAAAAGTTAAGGACTTAATGTGATGTTACTAAAGGGTTATACAGGTTAAGTTGCTTTACATAACTTTCTCATAATTAGAAGTAGTTATACTTTTGAAAAGGATAAGTAAGAGCAAATTTATTATCAAAACAGTGTTTTCCTGTGTTTTGCCTTTTGTATATTCATGGACTATATTTTTTGAGAATATGAATTTTATAAGTAACTATACACTTTCATTGAAGAAAAAACCAAATTTAGAATATCATTTACTGTAACATATTCAGTGACATTCATCATAACTTATTGTCTTACCCTTTATAGCAAAATACCTACTTACAGGTGGCCTATTTAATGTGCCTTTATACTAAATGTCCACTTCTTTTATTTGTTTAAAACACAGCTTTAAAAAGCAGAAGGTTTTTTTAAATCAGAGACTTAAAAAGCAGAAGGTTTTTTTAATCGGAGATTTAAAAAATCATTATTTTTCTTTCTTTACAAATGGCTATAGCTTGTTTCAGGAAATAGCTTGGGAATGAACTTGTGTATGAGATGAGTTTTTTGGCCTAATAAAGGTGGATGTGTCTCAGAATATTCAGAAATATGGGCTTTCTTCTCCCAGAATGTTTTTACATTATGTTTGATAACTAAAACAGTACAAAGAAGTAATAAGTAAACAGAAAGGAAAGCAGCCATACTTGAAACATTGCTCTAATGGCTCTGATTGGAATTTATGCTTTTCTGGATAATGAATGATGAAGAGGAAGAAAGTTGGATAAAGTATAGTCAGCCTCTGGTTTTAAAATTCCATGTACTAAATTGTAAGAGGACACATTACCAGGTAGAAATAAATCCTATTATTTGTGATTTATTTTCCTCCCAACAGCTACCATTTTGTCCTGTGGATGGATTATTTACCTCACGTATTATAATTCCCGGAATGTTGGTCTTATTTTAACACTAGTTCTTAACAGATTATACAAGCATGGCTATATCCATATTGGTGAGTTTGAGTTACACTGAATTTTTTTCTTCCTTATAATCTTGATATGTTGTCTTACCATTTTCTGTTGCTATAATTGAATACCGGAGACTAGGTCATTTATAAAGACAAGTAATTTATTTCTTAGAGTTCTGGAGACTGGGAAGTCCAAAGTTGAGGGGGTGTATCTGATGAGGACCTTCTTGCCAGTGGGAACTGCAGTCTTGAGGTGGCACAGGGTACCACATGGTGAGGGGGCTGAGCTTGATTGCTCAGATCTCTTTTTCCTCTTGTAAAGCCACTGATGCCCCAACATCATGGCCTCATTTAATCTTGATTACTTCCCAAAGGTCTGACATCTCAAATACTGTAGTCGGATTCCCCACTCATCTAACACTGTTATAATGAGAATTAAGTTTCATCATGAGTTTTGGAGAGGCAAACATTTAAACCATAGCAGATGTATATTATACATTTGTATTTCATGAACAGATCGTAGCATTAGAAATTTACCTTGGTTTCTTAATAGTTGAAATAATCTAACTGGAATTTCTCTGACACAGCACTCCATGACTCTATGATAATATCCACTTGGTTATGTCCTTTACCCCATTATTTATTATTTTTTAAGTGTTTCTAGTAACTTTTTTTTAACTTATAAAAGATGCTCATGAAAAGAATTTGAAAAACTTGGATATGTATAAAATATAGAAATAGAAATTTCTTAAGAGTCCACCATTCAAAGAAAATGTTTAATGTTCATTATAGTTTTTATTATTTTTAAAACCCGTACTTTAAAAATCTGTAAGTTGGAATCATCTTGTGTGTTTCATTTTATGGACTGCTTTACTCAATTTTTTGAGTACTTAAAAGTGGGAAGTTTGAGTTGGGCACAGTGGCTCATACCTGTAATTCCAGCACTTTGGGAGGCTGAGGTGGTCAGATCACAAGGTCAAGAGATCAAGACCATCCTGGCCAACATGGTGAAACCTTGTCTCAAATAAAAATACAAAACTTAGCTAGACATGTTGGTGGATGCCTGTAGTCCTAGCTACTTGGGAGACTGAGGCAGGAGAATCAATCGCTTGAACCCGGGAGGCGGAGGTTGCAGTGAGCCAAGATAGCGCCACTGTACTCCAGCCTGGTGACAGAGCGAGACTCCATCTCAAAAAAAAAAGAAAGAAAAGGAAGAAAAGAAAAAAGTGGGCCAGGGTGCTTTGAAAGCCCTAAACCAGTGGGAGAAAGGTATGGGGAGAGATGACTAGAGAGAACCATTATAACCTGCCTCATAGTTGAGTACCTGTTAATCGACACAAAACTTCCCTCAAATGTAAATAGTCTTCCATTAATTTTAGGCAATGGCTGGTTCCTGTAGTCACTCAAATTACTAAAGAAAAATGGTGAATTAGTCACTACTTTGGGTTTATTTAATGGCTGTGCATAATTAAGGGAATTATTCATACAAAGCAGTTACTTAAACTAATATCCTCTTCTGATTATTTAGTAGCTTACTTCATAGTGATGATATGTGTATAGCACTTTTTATTTTATTGGGGAAAGAATGATGGAAAATTAGTAAGGCTATAAGGATATGAGGAAGGGAGTGAGAAGAGATGCTTATTGAATAAATTGAGTGCTAATGTTATTTTAAACTTTAAGGGCTCTCCTGTCTGTTAAAACAGTTACATTAATTGCTGTTTTTTCCTTCCTGTAACAGGTTCCTTCTCTTTCTCTGTTCTTTCTGGAAAAGTCATGGTTCGTGAAATCTATTACATTACAGAAGACATGTCTATTAGGTAACACAATTAAAAAATTAAAAAGGACCCATCTTGAACATACGTAATACAAAATATATTGTTAAATACATACAAAAATATTGTTAAAATGTTATATTACATTTTATTTAATGTTACTTGCTTCTTCAAATAAAACTACGATTTTTTTTTTCCAGCAAATCATACTTGGTGAATTGATGTTTTAAAATATTTTTGTCAATGGATTAATTTAGAAAAGAATTAATTTATTACATAGCAGTTTATAGAAATGAATAATCTTTTATTCTAGATGAAAAAGTGAACCATTAAGTTGCTTGACCATTTTATATCATAGAGTTTATAGTAGTCGTTTGTTATATACAGCAAGGTTTAGAGATGTTAGTAGCTGTTATCCATTAGCTCCTTATTAAAGACAATAAGTTTATAGAACTGTTTAGCATTTGTTAGCAACTCTAATTTTATTCTAACAAGGAAACACAACTATGAATATAATAAGAAAGGATACGATTGAAATGTTCCTTCTTCTGTTAAGTCTTGAAAGAAAAGTCTATTCTATTTTTGCCATTTTCTTAAAATTTGTGACTTAAATAGAATTCAAAAGTTTTGAATTAATTGAGAGGTGCTAGAGTTTGGCAGTACTCACACCTCACTTAAACTTATAGAAGACAAGTTCTATGCTAGTCTAAAATTATTTCCAAATCAAAAGTGAAAAATAAAAAGCTAAGAGACTGTAAGTCCATCCTTTTGGGGAAAGAGATGATAGGTTATTTATGAGAAACAAAGGAACATCTTTAAAAGTTTCCCCTTAGTGTGCTAACTTCCCCCTTTCAAGATTTGGCTATTGTTTATATATTTTTTTCCCTCTCTCCTATAGACCTAGGTATCTGTAATTTTTGTATTTTTAGAAAATATCACTTAAAAAGGAAAGCATTTCTGTTAGTACTTCATTTTCCTGTTACCATTAATTAGAAGACTGTAATATTTCAAAACATGTTGTATATGATAAATACATACAATTTTTATTTGTCAAGAATCTTTAACTATGCAAAGTCACTTCTTTTTTATCTAGAAGATCTAAACATACTTCATAAGTCTTTGTTCACGAAAAGATGTGTGTTTATGTATGCCAATGTTCTTTTGAGGATTTTCTGTATTTCCTTATTTATTGTGAATTGCCTGCCTTTTGCAATAGCTAAGAATTAATTGTTACTTAAGTTCTAATTATGTAATCTACCTTTCTTAGAATTCAAGATGGATTTATCATTTTTCGGTGGTGGAAAATGTATAACCCAAAACAGAAGCAACATGGTGAGTTTTCATTTTTTATGTGTTTAACATGTTCAATCATATAATCAGGATTTTATGAAAACTAATTAAAATTAGACACGACCAGTAGGAAAAGTTTAATTTTTAGGCCAGGCATGGTGGCTCATGTCTGTAATCTCAGCACTTTGGGAGGCCGAGGCAGGTGGATCACCTCAGGTCAGGAGTTTGAGACTAGCCTGGCCAGTGTGGAGAAACCCTGTCTCTACTAAAAATACAAAATTAGCTGGGCATGGTGGTGCGTGCCTATAATTCCAGCTACTCAGGAGGCTGAGGCAGGACAATCACTTGAACCCAGTGATTCCATTCAATTGCAGTGAGCTGAGATTGCACCATTGCCCTCCAGCCTGGGCAACAAGACTGAAACTCCATCTCAAAAAAAAAAAAAAAAAAAAGACTCATTTTTAATTTCTTCAGGCTATTAATGTTATGAGACATTAATATTATGCTGAAAAGGTATATGTCTACTCCAAGTGCTCCTTGAACATTTTATATGTATCTTATATGTAGCACACTTAAAATTTAAAGATTTCGATGATGTGAATCATAATTTGAAAAAATTCTTGAATTTTAAAAATAGTACATTTTTAAAAATTTACTCATCTTCTCTGTATCATTAGAATTTTAGTATATGTGCTGCTGAGGAGAGTACATCTGTTTTGTCCTAATTGTAGAGACGGGGTCTCACTAGGTTGCTCAGGCTGGTCTTGGACTCCTGGGCTCAAGCAATCCTCCCACCTTGGCCTCCCAAAGCACTGAGATTACAGGCATGAGACTCTCTGCCTGGCCTATCTCTTTTGTTTTCATAAAGAAAAGCCATAATTGAGAGGGATCATTTATTTTCCACTTCTTGTTACTGTGTGTTGCACATAAATTGCATCACCAGGGGAGAAGGAAGTATTTATTAAGAACAGGCACTGAGATTCTCTGTCCGACTTCTATGTTCTACTGTATCCTAATCGGACTAGCTCACGACTCACCTTTACCCATCTTCGCGTGGACACACTCTGATCCTGTGCACTATTTGTTCCATAGCTAAGTAATACTCTGTGACAAAGATGTCATCCTTTCATACCTACATTTGTGAGTGGTTAGCTTCCCTCCTGACAGCAGAATTGGATCATTTGATAACATTAAGTCTTGATAATCCATTTGGGAAGAAGCATGGTAAGATAACTGAAACTTACTGTATCCTCAAATCATTTTTATTTGTAAGATTCCGCTTCCTCACTCGTCAACTTAACAGGCCAAATGAGGAAAACCAGCATTTATATCTGATAGTCATCTTCATCGACCTTAACAGGGAGTAGGCAGGAAAGAGGAGGAAAAGCGAGAATCTGCCTAACTCATCACATCAGCAGTCAATCCTGAGTGTGTGCAGAGTGATTTCTAGTAGAGGTATTCAAGCTCATATTATTAATTTAAAACATGTTAAATGGACACAGATACTCCCTCTCAGCATGCATTCCAATCCAGATAATAATGTCATCCTCAGAAATAGGCCGGACATGAAGGGTCATGCCTGTGATCCCAGCACTTTGGGAGGCCAAGGCAGGTGGATCACTTGAGGTCAGGAGTTGAAGACCAGCCTGACCAACATGGTAAAACCCTGTCTCCACTAAAAATACAAAAATTAGCTGGGCGTGGTGGCAGACACCTGGAGTGTCACTGTAGCAGAGGCTGCAGTGAGCCAATATTGCACCACTGTACTCCAGCCTGGGTGACAGAACAAGACTCTTTCTCAAAAATAAATAAATACTAAAATAATTAAACCATGGTCCCAGTTTCTTGGAGGCTGAGGCAGGAGAATCGTTTGAACCTGGGAGGTGGAGGCTGCAGTGAGCTGAGATCAGGCCAGTGCACTCCAGCTTGGGCAACAGAGTGAGGCATTGTCTCAAAAAACAACAAAAATTAGGTGGGCATGGTGGTGTGCCCCTGTAATCTTAGCTGCTCAGAAGGCTGAGGCAGGAGAATTGATTGAACCTGAAAGGCAGAGGCCGCAGTGAGCCAAGATTGCACCGCTGCACTCCAGCCCGGGCGTCAGAACAAGACTCTGTCTCAAAAATAAAATAAAATTAAGTAATTAAACCATAAGTTCACACGAAACGCCACCAATTGTAACCCGACACTTCAGGATTTACTCTAGCCTTCACCATGTCCATATCTTTAACTCCTTCCTCTAACGCTGAGAAACCTGGCTCCTGTTATTCTGCATATCTTTATGTGCTCAGTCTCCTTATATGTAATCAATTTCTTCTTTTTTTTTTTTTTTTTTTTTTTTTTTTTAGGTGGGTTACTGCTATGTTTCCTAATATTGTGTTGAAAAACATAAAAAAAATTATACTCCATCATCAGCCTTATGAGTAGCTGGGAATTCAGGC
>CAUYOR010123243.1:0-39859 GCA_963573925.1 Callimico goeldii
AAATCTCTGAGTACTTGCTTGTTCACAAAGGATTTTATTTTTCCTTCACTTATGAAGCTTAGTTTGGCTGGATATGAAATTCTGGGTTGAAAGTTCTTTTCTTTAAGGATGTTGAATATTGGCCCCCACTCTCTTCTGGCTTGTAGGATTTCTGCTGAGAGATCTGCTTTGAGTCTGATGGGCTTCCCTTTGTAGGTAACCCGACCTTTCTCTCTGGCTACCCTTAGCATTTTCTCCTTCATTTCAACCCTGGCAAATCTGATGATTATGTGCCTTGGGTTTGCTCTTCTTGAGGAATATCTTTGTGGCGTTTTCTGTATTTCCTGGACTTAAATATTGACCTGCCTTGTTAGGTTCGAGAAGTTCTTCTGGATAATGTCCTGAAGAGTGTTTTCCAGCTTGGATTCATTCTCTCTGTCACATTCAGGTACACCAATCAAATGTAGATTAGGTCTTTTCACATAAACCCATATTTCTTGGAGGTTTTGTTTGTTTCTTTTTACTCTTTTTTCTCTAATCTTGCCTTCTCTTTTTATTTCATTGAATTGATCTTCATCCTCTGATATCCTTTCTTCTGCTTGGTCAATTCAGCTATTGAAATTTGTGTATGCTTTCAAAGTTCTCTTGTTGCGTTTTTCAACTCCATCAATTCATTTATATTCCTCTCTAAGCTGTTTATTCTCATTAGCATTTCATCAAACCTTTCTTCAAAGTTCTTAGTTTCTTTGCATTAGGTTAGAATGTGTTCTTTTTAGCTCAGAGAAGTTTCTTATTAACCACCTTCTGAAGCCTGTTTCTGTCAATTCATCAGACTCATTCTCCATCCAGCCTTATTCCCTTGCTGGTGAGAATTTGTGATCCCTTGGAGGAGGAGAGGTGTTCTGGTTTTGGGTGTTTTCATCCTTTTTGTGCTGGTTTCTTTCCATCTTTGTGGATTTATTTACCTGTGGTCTTTGTAGTTGCTGACTTCCAGTGGGGTCTCTGAGTGGACGGCCTGTTTATTGATGATGAAGATGAGGTTATTTCTTTCTATTTCTTAGTTTTCCTTCTAACAGTCAGGCTCCTCTGCTGCAGGACTGCTGAGGTCCACTCCAGACCCTGCTTGCCTGGGGATCACCTGCAGGGCTGGAGAACAGTAAAGGTTGCTGCCAGTTTCTTATTCTGCTTTGTCCCAGAAGATCACCCACCAGATGTCAGTCTGAGCTCTCCTTTATGACGTGATTCTTTGGATATATGGGGGTTGGGGAGCTGCTTGAGGAGACAGTCTGTCCTTCATAGGAGCTCAAGTGCTGAGCTGTGAGCTCCATTGTTCTGTTCAGAGCTGCTGGGCAGGTACGTTTAAGTCTGCTGCAGCAGAACTCATAACCACCAGTTTTTTTCCCAGGTGCTCTATCCCAGGAAGGTAGGGCTTTATTTATAAGTTTCTGTCAAGCTCCTGCCTTTTTTCAGGGATGCCCTGCCCAACTAGGAGGCAACCTAGAGACAGCCTACCAAAAGAGGTGTTGCTGAGCTGCCGTGAGCTCCACCCAGCTGCCATGTTTCCCTGCAGTCCTGTTTATAGGGGTATAGTTAGAACTGCCTTGGCAATCGTGGCCCACCTCTGTAATGGTGGACTCTCTCTGTAATGCAGACTGCCTCAGCAATGGCGGGCTGCGTCAGTAATGGCAGACTGCCTCGGCAATGGCAGACCACCTTAGCAATAGCGGATTACCTCTGTAGTGGTGGACTGCCTCGGTAATGGCTGACACCCCTCCCCCACAGAGCTGGACCATCCTGGGTTCAGCTGTGCTTGCTGTGAAACTCTCAATCCAGAGCATTTCAGATTGCTGGTCTTTGTGAGGGTGGGACCGGCTGAGCCTGATCACCTGGCTCCCTGCCTCAGACCCCTTTTTTCTCATCTGAATGGGTGACTCTGTCTCCCAGGCGTTCCAGTCACCAGTTGAAACGGTGCCTGGATTTGTGTGAGTTCTTGTGCAGAGACCCGCCGCGCCGGCTGAAACAGCCATGCTGGAGACTCACGGCACTTTTTCGCCCAGGAATCTCCTGACCTGGCTCCCTGTTTCCATCCCCTTTTTGTCAGTTGAATGGGTGACTGTCTCCCAGGTGTTCCAGTCACCTGTTGAAAAGACAACTGGATTTGTGCGAGTTTTTGTGCAGAGACCTGTTGCACCAGCTGAAACAGCCACACTGGAGACTCGTGGTGCTTTTTCACCCAGGAATCTCCTGTCCTGGCTCCCTACTTCAGTCCCCTTTTTATCAGTTGAACAGGCAACTCTGTCTCCCAGGCACTCCAGTTGCCAACTGAAATGGTGCCCGGACTCATGTGAGTTTTTTTGCAGAGACCCACCACGCTGGCTGAAACAGCCGCACTGGAGACGCGTGGCTCCTCCGCCTGAGAATCTCCTGGTCTGTGGGCAATAAAAATCCATCTGGAAATGCAGCGACCACTCACCCTCTGTGTTCTCACTGGGAGCTGCAATCCTGAGCTGCTCCTACTCGGCCATCTTGGATCCCTCTAGGTTTTTGTTTTTGTTTTTGTTTTTGTTTTTGAGATGGAGCCTTGCTCTTTTGCCCAGGCTGGAGTGCAATGGAATGATCTTGGCTTACTGCAGCCTCCACCTCCCAGGTTCAAGTGATTCTCCTGCCTCAGTCTCCCAAGTAGCTGGGATTACAGGTGCCCACCACCACGCCAGGCTAATTTTTTGTATTCTTTTAGTAAAGATGGGGTTTCACCATGTTGGCCAGGCTGGTCTCAAACTCCTGACCTCAGGTGATCCACCCGCCTCAGCCTCCCAAAGTATTGGGATTACGGGTGTTAGCCACTGCACCCAGCCTCTTGGTGCTTTTTAACATCTGTGACTTTCCTTAGTGACCCTGGGAGGTCGGCAGTGCAGGAATTATTCACTCCATTTCACAGTCAAGGAAATCAAGGTCACACAGAAAGCTGGTGACAGATCAGAATGAGGACCAGCCCCTGAATTCTCAGCACAAGAATCTCACCCTCTCTTGGGGACCCATCCAAGTAAGCCAGAGGGGCCTCAGAATTCCACTCTAGAAAAGGGTAGAGTTGTGAGGAATCTGCCCTTGTCAGACTTTGGGGGTGTTTTCTAGAAGACCCATAAGCTTAGCTGTTCTAGAAGATGGCCATAGCTTTTCTTTTTTCTCTCTTTTTTTTGAAACAGGATCTCACTGTGTTGCCCAGGCTGGAGTACAGAGGTGTGATCACAGCTCACTGTGGCATCCACCTCGGGCTCAAGTGATCCTCCTGCCTCAGCCTGCTGAGCAGCTGAGACTACAGGCATGCGCTACTACACCTGGCTAAATTTTTTTATTTTTAATAGAGACAAGGGTCTCACTATATTGCCCAGCCTGGCCTCTATCTCCTGAACTGAAGCAATCCTCCCACCTGGGCCTCCCAAAGTACTGAGATTACAGGCATGAACCACTGCACCCAGCCACCCATGGCTTTTCTAATCTAGAACATGCTGTGCCTGATTCTCCCAGGGGCACTCTGAGAGGTGCTCTTCCATCCAGCAGCAGTGCCCAGGAGGAAAATGTCCCTCAGGAAGACTTGGCCACATGTCAGGTTAACCTTGAAACTGGAACAGCCCCAGAGAAGTAAGCTTAGAGCCCAGGGTTCTCTTACTGACCTTTTTCTTTTTTTTTTTCCTCTCTCTCTCTCTCAAGAATGGAGCAGCCTTGACCACACAATCACTTGCAGAATTAAATAGTCAGAAATTACCTTGTCTAGACAAGCAGATTTTATGGGTCCAATTAATTCCTGCCAGTCAAAAATAGGCCCACTTAATAAGGGGATATATATAGAATCTGTCGTTATCTGGCTACCCGGGGGAGAAACCTCAGCTCTTATTTCATAGGTGCTTAATTTCAAACAGAGTTCTGTTAACTCCCACTTCAGACCTGGCTTTCCTTCCTGACAGCACCAAGGTGGATCGGGGTGGGGAGAGCAAACGGCCACAATAAGCCACTTAACTCCCGTGCAGCCCAAGGCTCTCGGCCACCTCCTCCCAACCATCTAAGTCAACCAGCATGTGGTGGCTGCTTCTTCAGGCCATGTCACCAGGCAGTGGGAAGCTGCTGGAAGAGCAGGGTCTAAAGGGCTCCAGAAAGTCCCACCTGTCCCTACCTGAGGTCCCACCATCATCTGTTCTCTATTCCTAGGGCTCGGAAGCCTTCCAGGGTTCTTGTGGGCTGTGGCGTCCCCTCCCACACAGCACCACTGTCCCTGGGAAGGGTTACTGTTCTCAGCCACTGTTAGCATATGGCCTCAGCAGACAGCCAGACTGGCCCCCAAGGCCTGCAGGGCTCCAGCTGTGCCAGAGTCACTGCCACGGAGCCGATGGACCGGTCAGGATCCTGGGCACTCCAGGCCCCTGTGACAGGGCTACTCTCGGGTGGGTGGGAGATGAGGCATAGTGAACCTGGGGAGCACTAAGGACAGGGCCTGGGGACCCTCCAGTCTGAGATAGAACTCTCCCCAGCCTCAAGAGGGAGTGAGTCATCAGCCACACCCCAGGGTCAAAGACTTTTCCACCAGGGCATGGCCACTGGGGCTTGGCAGGACCAGGAGGGAGTAGCTGCTCACTTTTCCCTAGACATATCTTAGCAAGTAAGCAAGGTGTGTTAGTTCCTTATAACCGATTATGACAACCTGGGTGACTTAAAATAACAGAAACACATTCCCTCAGGGTCCTAAAGGATGCAAGCCTGAATCAAAGAGGCAGCAGGTCCGCACTCCCTCCAAAGGTTCCAGCAGAGGACCTTCCTTGGTTCTTCCAGCTTCTGGTGGCCATGGGCACTCCTTGGCTTGGGGCAGCACCACTCCTAACTCTGCCTCCATCTTCTCGTGTCTGTCTTGGGGCAGCACCACTCCTAACTCTGCCTCCATCTTCTCGTGTCTGTGTTCTCCCCCATCTCTCCTCTGTGTTTCCTCTTCAGGACACTTGTCATTGAATGTAGGGTCCACCCAGATAATCCAGGATGATCTCAACTCACAAATCTTAACTTAGTTATATCTGCAAAGACACTTTTTCCAAATAAGGTTGCAAAAGCATAGGCTCAAGGCCGGAGTCCCAGCTGCATGGGGGCCTCAGCCCACAGGCTCCCTTGTCCACCCTGACCCACTCCGGGGTACCGGCTTAAAGGCCTCCCTCTAAGATGAAGAATGAGGCCCCTTTCAGGTAATGACAGGTGGTCAAGACTCTGCGGCTCCAAAGCATCATTTCTCTGTTAGAATGACTTCCATTACCACCCTCTCACCATTAGACAAACTCGTATTCATCCCTTAACACCCAGCCCAAACATCACCCCCTTACCTACCAGGGATTTGCCTCCATCCCATTTGTTACAGGGCCCATGTGGTTTTCATCTCTGTACCCAGGCAAGGGCCAGGAAGGGGCCACAGGTCCCATGACTTTATGCTGAAAGCCTGGCAACCCCCCCCCCCAGGGAGACAGTGCTCCCACCTGAGGGTCTGCGTGTGGTCACTCCTCCAGGATTCCCTCCAAGGTTCCCTCCCACCCTTCCCACCCAACTTCACCTCCACACTGCCTACCAGGCTCCATCCTCTGCCAGGAAGGAGTGCCTCCCCCAATGTCTTTGCTTGTCTTCTCTTCCTTCCCAGGCTGGTCGTGGGTGCCCCGCTGGAAACCAATGGCCACCAGAAGACGGGAGATGTGTACAAGTGTCCGGTCATCCACGGGAACTGCACCAAACTCAACCTAGGTAATGTGGGCTGCTGGTCTCTGCACAATGAGGCCAATGGTTGTCTAACACGAGGCAGGCTCTGATGCACACCCATGTCCACGGTCACATGGCTCCTCCCTGCTACCCCAAGAGGTGACCCAACTGATATCACTGTCCCCACTTTACACGTGAGGAAGCAGAGGCCAGGGAGAGGAGGCAACTTTCCCACAGTCACACAGCTTGCCTGGGGCCCCCCAGGAATCAAACCCAGGTCCCAGCTGTCCCAGGTTATTGCTCTTTCTGACTCATCCGCTGCCCCCAACTCAAAGTTTTCTCTCCCAGGAGAAAAAAAGGACTTCCTGTCTTTCCTGATTTTGTAGTAACAATAGCTAACATCCAGATATCTTAATGTTCACCATGTGCGAGGCACATTTGCACTCACTGAATTCTCACAACACCCATATGGGATTTAACCGTTTAACAGATGGGAAATGACAGTGTACAGAGGTGAAGGGACCTGCCCGGGGTCACTCAACTCACAAGGAGCAGGGCCCAGAGTCCAGTCCACGCCGGCTACGACCTCCCTCTAACCACCATGTGACACTGCCCTTCAGAAATGCAAGCTTTTTCTCGCCCACAAGCTTTCGGGCATATTCTGGAACAGGGAGAAGCTGTGAACAGCCCCCAGCCTCTGAAGCCCTCCCAAAATCCCCTCATGTGTGTTTGCATGCACGCATGTGTCTGCTTATGTGTGTGCAAACGTGTATCCACCAAGCATACACACCAAGCCACTAAAGTGCTCCCACTTGTCCTAAAGGTCAGACAGCTGGGCCATTGCTCTGCTCTCAGAAGGGAGAAAAAGTTCCATTTTGGCTGACAAGCTGCAATTCTAGGCCTTGCCCTGGAAGACTGGCCTTCCTTAGGGCCAAGAACCTGGCCCTCCCTCCTTTGAGGAGGGGGACCTCCACCCCAGAGGAGTGGGCTGGGACTCCCTGGGAGATAGGGGATGGGAAGGGCAGCAGGATCTCACTGGGCAGGAATGGCAGAAATTCAAGAGATAAGCTGGTGGATAAAAAGGTCAGCATCCAAGAGAAAGCCCGAAGAACCCCCAGGGCAGCCAGCTGTCTGTCACATGGTCCCGGAGGCTCCCGCTGTCCACATCTGCCTCAGCGCCATGGGTGGGAAGTTCAGAACCTAGCCCAGCTGGGGCCCAAGCTTCAATGAGGAAATCGTCTAAGGGAAGAGAGTGCCTGCTTGGTGGTGTATGGGTCCAGGTCATCAGCACCCTGAGAGCAGAGGCTCCTGAAACTGGCCAAGCTGGAGGTCCCCTTCCAGCTGCACGATTTCCTTGCTGTGTGTCCATGGGGAGCTCACATCCTCTCTCTGAGCCCGTTGACTCATGTGTAAAGCAAGGAGGCTGGACTCAACAATTCTTAGGATCCGTTCCAGGATAGGGTACCTGTCGCCGAACCTTTAATGAGCACCTAGCGTGTACCAAACACCACACTACTTATTGGGGATACGGCGGGGAACAAGAGGCCGAGAAAGGAGACAGTCGTGGGGTAGACGAATTAGGAAGCGGGATAATTTTAGGCAGATTTCAATGCTGTGCTGCGCCATAAGCCAGGAGCTGTAACACGAGTGTCTAGCGGGCAGTGGGGGTGGAGAGGGATTTCTGCCTCAGCAAGCTGGTCGGGGAGGCCTCTCTGAGCAGGTGGTTTTTGAGAAGGTTACAGATGGGGGTGGAGCACTCCAGACAAAGGAGGAGCAAGTGCAAAGGTAGGAACAAGCCTGCCCTGCTGGGGAAGGTAAAGAAGGGCCACATGTTGGGGCAGAGGCAGTGAGGTTGGCGGGCAGTGGAAGAGTGGGCACCCCGCACAGGGCCCCAGCCCCCGGGAGAGAAGCTCCTGGTCCAGGCAGGGACGTGGACTCGTGAACCAACCATTTTGCTTTCTCTGTCGCAATGTGGACCCCATTTCTCTCCAGCGGGAGGAGGAGACATAAAGCCATCCGACCCTGGAAAACATTTCTGAGCTGGGGCACAAGCCCAGGAGGCAGGGGCTGTAGCAAAGTGAGTTGGGCCAGAGGAAACTTGCTCTTCATTCGAGGTGTGGTTCTCTCTCCCACTGAGAAGAAAACGCACAGCAGAAAGAACATCTGTCAGTTTCGCCCCACAGTGGAAAATGCAAGGCTGGGAAACCTGAGTCCTGGGTTTTCCTATGGCTGTTCCAGGCACCGGGCAGCGAGGTGCCAGGAATGTTCTTTCCTCTCTCTCCAGGGAAGGCTAAGTGGGTGTCAGTCATTCACACCTCGGTGGGAAAGAGTCTGCCACTGGCGCTTTCTTCCAACACCTGGACAAAGTCAGGGTTTTAAATGAGGGACTGGGGCTGGGCTGGGCGGGATGGGGGGGGGGGGCAGGCTGTTGCGGGGGTGGGGGGGGGTGATGTGATTGGGCCCAGAACACTCACCCAGACCTACTGAGGAAGGCGTGTCTCTCCCACTCACAGAGGGGTGGGGCAAAGCAGGACTTGAACCTGAGTCCGTTTAACTCCAGCACAGCGCTGTTTCCTCCCATGCCCCTGTGCCTCAGCCAGTTTCACTACAAACATCAGTCCCCAGGGGTGGGAAGGAAAGACAGGGGCGGGGTGTTGAGGGTTGGACCCCTTAAATAAATGGAGGGCAGAATTCTAGCCAGCAGAGGGTGAGGGTTACCCAGCCCAGTGGAGCATGGAGCTGCCTCTCTCGTTCCCACTACCACCGTCATGCCATGAGATGGGAAAAAACACAGGACTCAGGATGAAACGTCACATGGTCTGGGCTAAAATTCTTGCTCTTTAATTTCCTGGCAAGTAACCTTGTGACAGCCACTGACCCTCTCTATACCTTGATGTTCCCATCTGTAAAATGGACTGATGACCCCTGGGCGGAGGGGTCCTGCAAGGGCGGGTATGCACAGTGCTTTGTGGATGATAAGGCATCTCAAACACCAGCCTTTACTGTGATTTTCTCTCCGGCCTGTTTGGTCAGACAAAAGAGAAATCAAGCTCAGTCATTCTTAGCACAGCCAAGAAGGGCGGATTTCAAAAGGAACCTTGCTACAAACTGAGGAAAACCTGAAAGGAAAAACAACACACGCAGTGCCCGCCCCGCCCCCCACTCCGGTCTACAAAGCAGCCCCGTGTGTGACAAGCTGGGCTCCGCCAGCGGCGCACCCCAGACTCCTGCAGCAGCAGGCCATGCTGACCTGTGTGCCCTGGGAGCCAGGCCCAGTCACCGACACAGCGCAGTGCCAGCCATTCTTGCTTGAGGCCTCCTTAGAAATTGCTTGAGCCTGCGAGGCGGAGATTGCAGTGAGCTGAGATGATGCCACTCCACTCTAGCCTGGGTGACACAGTGAGACCCTGCCTCAAAAAAAAAAAGAAAAAGAAGGAGAGGGGAAAGGAGGGGAAGGGAAGGGCAGGGAGGGGAGGGAAAGGAAGAGGAAAGGGATGGGACAAGAAAGGAGGGAAAAGGAAAAAAAGAGAAAAGAAATTTCTCCCCCCCAGGCAGGGAGCCATCCAGAGCTGTCCACGCTGCAGGTTAGGGTTGACACACTCTAGCTCCCCAGACTCCCACTCCCTCTTCCTATACACATGTACACACACACACACACACACACACACACACACACTCTCTCTCTCTCTCTCTCTCTCTCTCTATCCTCTAGGGAATTCAGGCTCACTTCCTTTCCTTCACTGGTCTCCAGGATGATCTGGTAAAACCTCAAGCGTCATTTTTTATGGTTCTAAACTACTGCAGAGCCAGCCCTCTCCCTCCTCCCAGCGGACTGGTAACCCAGCTCCTAAGCACCTCTCTTGGCAGCCACCGTCTGAATGGTGTTCCTGGGCGAGGCCTGGTAGCTCCGGAAGGCTCTTGTTGAGTTGGCTGTCTGTTACCCATGACACCCATGAGAGGGGACCCTTTCGGTGTCACATGTCGGTTGTTCAGATGAGCAGAGAAGCCAGCATGGAAAGAGAGGAGACGGGACTGGTTGAGTGTGGATGGGGGTCGACTTGGGGGAGAGCGTGGTGGGGGCACTGCGCAGAGGAAGCCAGCCCAGGTGGGATGCCGGGGCGTGTTTGGGGACACACGGGGACTGGAGGAGGAAAAGCTGTGGACCTGGAGATGGACGGCGCTGTGCTTCCTGTGTGACCTTGGGCAGGTTGTTTGGCCTCTCTGAGACAGTTTCCTCATCTCACAGGCAGTTGTGAGGAAGTCATGAGAGGACGTCTGGGGAAGGCCTTTGTAAACCCTGAGAGCCAGAGGTCCCCAGGGTCAGGGAGAATCGGGGAGGTACCTCGGGTGACTAGAGCAGCCGCAGGCTCTGGGCAGAGGGCAGGTAGGAGGGGGCTGCAAGCTGAGCTTCTCTCCCCACCCCAGGAAGGGTCACCCTGTCCAACGTGTCCGAGCGGAAAGACAACATGCGCCTTGGCCTCAGTCTCGCCACCAACCCCAAGGACAACAGCTTCCTGGTAAGAGCCACCTGCCACTGCTTGGGGCCAGGAGAGGTGAGGGTGAGGGTGGGGGAGGGGCGGAGCATCTCCTCACATGCCTTCTCCTGCATCTTACACACCCAATCTCCCCGACTCCATCCACCAAGCTGCCTGGCCCCGCGCACTCCCAGAAGCAGCTCCCCCACCAGCTCCCTGTTTACGCCATTCTGGGTGTTTTGGCAGGGACAGTCCAGGCAGAAGGAACTACTGAGCCCTTTTGTGTGCATACCCTGAGGGAGGGAGGAACAGCCAGAAAAGGAAGAAGAAGAAATACAGATAGCCAACAGTCTGATGGGGGACCGTCCCTGCCCGTGGGGAGCTAGTTTTCTGGGGTGGAGGTCAACTCTCTCCTCTAGGGTTGAAAAAAGAAACAGGCTCCACCACACACCCAAAGAAGACTGGAAGGATAAATGAGTCAACACAGATTGAGTCCACCCGAGGGAAGGGCTCCAGGGTGACAAGCCGCCTCAGCTATCCAGGATTAGATGAAGAAGGCTGGAGGAGGTTTCTGCTTTGTTTTTAAAGAAGAAACAGGCCTGCCTGTAATCCCAGCACTTTGGGAGGCCGAAGCGGGTGGATCACGAGGTCATGAGATCGAGGCCATCCTGGTCAACATGGTGAAACCCCGTCTCTAATAAAAATACAAAAAAAAATTAGCTGGGCATGGTGGCGCGTGCCTGTAATCCCAGCTACTCAGGAGGCTGAGGCAGGAGAATTGCCTGAACCCAGGAGGCGGAGGTTGCGATGAGCCAAGATCGCACCATTGCACTCCAGCCTGGGTAACAAGAACGAAACTCTGTCTCAAAAAAAAAAAAAAAAAAAAAAAGAAGAAGAAGAAACAGGCCTTCACAAGGAAGAAAGAAAAGGGGATGTCTAGGCTGAGGTGGTAGAAACATCTGTTCATTTAAACAACAATGTTTCTGAGCACTTACTATAACATGTGCTAAGCCCAGTGCTGGGCATTGGGATTGAGCAGTGAACAGAGACCCTTCCCTGCTGGAGCTCACACTCTGATGGGAAGAGAGGCAACAAGCAAATGTGTAACGTCTAATAGGACGTTGAGAGATGGACAGCAGCAGGCCCTGCTCACAGGTGTCTGTTCTGAGCTCAGGCAAGCACGTGCAGACTCTGGACACAGCAGCGAGTGTGGGCGGCATGATGGATCGGCATGCATGCTCCTTGCCACCACCTTGGAGTGAGCTGCCTTGAGTGTGGGCGATGCTTGGGGTTCAAACAGGATTCTTCTGAGACTGATGGTTCCTAGAAACAGTTGCAAGAGAGAATTCCAGAGAAAAAATTACCCCAGAAAGTCCAGTAGAAAGCACTGCCCACTTTTAGATGGGGGTGCTTGTGTCACTCTTTGTTCTGGTCTATTTCTGCTGACAGTTGAGACATCTGGGGCATGAGTCACCAGACAACAAGATAAGAAGATGACTGGGATGCGAGGGGACTTGAGTACCTAGTGGTCCTGCCAGGGAAGGTTATGAGGTGCTTTGATGTATATTCAGCCCGCAGCCCTTCAATAGCCATAACCAGGAGCAAAGCAGGACCCCTGGCCCTGTCTACACACATATCCATCAGGGGCTTTGTCTCTACTCCCTTTTCCCTCTCAGGCTCCTTATCACATTTCTTCTTCACAAGGTAGTATGAAGGTCTGAGAGGAATGGTGTGATATATTCTCCGGGACCTCTGTGAATAGGTTAATCCTTGCTTTATAAATAGTCACCTACTCATTGATTCACTCATTAGTCCATTCCCCTGTCAAAAATTCATTCCTCTATTCATCTATCCAACCATCCATGCATTCATCTACCCATCTGTCTATACATCTACCCACCCTCAATCTCCCATGCAATCATTCATCTTTCCATTTATTCTATCCTGCATCTATCCATCAACCTCTATCATCTATCATTCATCCACTCATCAATTCATCATCCATCCCTCCATCCATCAGCCATCCATCGTTCATCCACCCATTCATTCATCATCCATTCATCCATCATCTATCCATTCACCCATTCATCTATCAACCATCTATCATCCATCCATTATCAATTCATCCACCCATTCATTATCATCCATTCACTAATCCATCCATCATCCATCCATTATCATTCATCCACCCATTCATTCATCATCCATTGATCCATCATCTGTCTACTATCCATCATCCATCCATTATCCATTCAGTTATCTGTCCATCCATCCACATCTCTCCATCATCCATCCATCCATCTATCCATTCTTTATCCCCCCCACTTCCAAAAATTATGTTCAGCAGCTTCAACAAAGGACACAGATTAAACATAAATTTTAAGGTCTGGGCTTAAAAAGAAAGTAATTAAAGAACAGGATTGGAAGTAGAATAATTACTCCCCTAAATCAAAGGAAATTACAGTACAAAATGTAGCCCTGGGTTTCCTGATAGCAGGATAACAATGGAAGCATGGAGCTGAGCTTTCATTTTTAATTTAAGTGACTCTGAGAAGATCTCATCACTCAGTCCTTCAATGGGGGCTGACATCAGTGTTTTTGGTAGAACCTTTCACAGACATTCTTCTCTTCCCCTCCCCCAGTAAGAGCCATGGCATGTTTTGGGGACCCAGTCCTGGAACTTTGCCCAGTAAGGCCCTTCAGGTGACCTCTCAGACAGAGGAGTTATTCTAGTGACCCTTGAAGGGTCCACTTCCATGGATTAAAAGGCTTCCCCAGATCCCGTGTGGTGGGTGGGTGAGTGGGGTGAGCAGGTAAGGCGAAAAAGCATCATAATCTTAAATGATGAGATGGAGAAGGGGGCCTTGAAAAAACAGTGAAAGCGACTCCACGGTTAGTTTTTCTCCATTAGACCTGAAATGAAAGGAACTAGTCCACATTGCAGCAAGAGAGAGTTCAGTTAGCCTCACAGAACACCCTCTCACCCCTCGCCCCTCAGATAAGGGAAGTCTGTCTTGGGCCATGGAGGATGGGACTGGGCCTCAGGCCATTGGACCTGAATCCTCTCTGAGGCCCCCTCACTGACTAGGGGTCTGCACTGTCCTCCCCAGGCCTGCAGCCCCCTCTGGTCCCATGAGTGTGGGAGCTCCTACTACACCACAGGGATGTGTTCCAGAGTCAACTCCAACTTCAGGTTCTCCAAGACCGTGGCCCCAGCTCTCCAAAGTAAGTGGCTTCAAATCTGCAACCTCGAGCTGAGCAGTGAAGGTCCAGTGAGGCTTGGGCCCTGAGCACCGCTACCTGTGGCCAGAAAGCGGCATTTGGACTCTAGCCCTGCCCTGCCCCAGCTCTCTGGGTGACCTGGAATGTATCACACCACCTCTGGGCCTCTGTGGGAGTCAAAATCCTGGCCTCCCTCTCCCAAGTATGAAGGTGGGGAGCAAATGAGCTAAGGTTTCAGAGACAATCCCAGCCTCAAGGAAGGCTCACTGCAGAAACCCCAGGTAAACAGGAGGTTACCTGACTAGCACATGTGGCAGGCAAGCTGCGCACTGCACAATTCTGGGGGTATCGTTCACTTCCACTACCACATGACTGGCGCCCCTGATGTGCAATGCAGTAGCCCTGTAGATGAAGGAACAGGGAGAACCAAAGTCTCCTTAGTAATAATTCCACCAAACCAGTGCTCCTGCACAGCAGGGAGCTCTGTCCAGCCCATCCAGAGCCTCTTGGCACATAAAAACCTCTTGCTCATTGCCCACCCACCAACAAAACCTGGGGAGTTACTGCTCGGACCTTGCCTCCCACAAGCCCAGACTTCTTGGCTGTGAGCCTCACTATTTCCTCTGCGCTAGATACCATCACCCATGCAACTGCTATTCGGCAACTAGCACCTCTGGCTCGCAGGCAGCCGCCCTCCAGACAACAGGGCCCAGCCCGATGGGGCTGGGGAAGGGAACAGGAGGAAGCATCGATCCAGGAGGGGCGGAAAGGCGATCCTCTGGTGGGATAAGGAGACGTGGATTCTATTCACACAAAATGACAGAGGGAATGGCAGAGCCCGGGCACAGGAGGAGGCCTGAGGTCAGGGTACCTGAGGGGCCCACTGGGGAATGTCACCATCCCTAGAGCTAGTCCCTCCAGGCCAAGATGTGACCACCCTAGAGTCTCTGAACATCATGTGATGGAGGCCTCCTCACCTGGCTGACCACCAGCAGTGCTCTGAAGCTTATCAAATGCAGATTCCAGGGTACCCTGTGTGGGTCCTGATTCAGTAGGAGTATATATGTGCATGTGTGCATGCGTGTGAGTGTGTGCATGGTTAAGCTCCCCAAGGGAGTGTTCAGCCACGTTTAGGAACCGTAGCCCTCAATCTAGTTTGTTCCCGAGGTGTCTTCAAAAGAAAAATATGAAATTGTAAAACAAATCAACAATCACAATTCTAATAATAACACTGGCTTAAAATTTTTGAAAAACACCTGTTGAAAGATTATGATCTCCTCCAAAGCAAGGAATTTCTGCCTCAGTCACCCCCATGGCCGCCTTCACCATGCAGAGCTCCTGGATATAGCAGGTGCTCAGTCCACGTTTTAAAGTCGAACTAAACCAGAAAAGGACAAATGTATGACACTATGCCAGGCCAGGAGTGTCAGGTCACCACAGGCTATACACAGTGTGCAGGGGGGTCAAGAAGTGGCGGAGCATTCGAGTGACCCAGATGCTTCTAGAATGCTCTACTAAACACATAGCCCGCAACAGGCACCCCAACTCAAAGCCACCCCCACCTTCCTCTGTCTCTTCAGCACTGACTATGACATAGTGCCTCTTTGCAATGCAAGAACTTCTGGAACAGTTAACACACAAAAGGATCGTGCAGCATTGTCATAAAGTAGATTTCCTAACAGGATAACAACTCGCCGATAAAAATGAGCAGAGTGTATGCAATATTTCAAAGTAACTCCAACTGTTGACAAACAGAAAGAAATTAATTCGATTTTAAAAGAGGAGGGTTTTTTTACATTTGTTGCGGCCAATGTTTTCTTAATTTTCTTTGTTGATTTTTATTATTTCTTTTAATTTAGGTTTTTTGTTGCTGCTGCTGTCTGTTTTGAGACAGAGTCTGGCTCTGTCACCAAGGCTGGAGTGCAGTGGCCCAATCTTGGCTCATTCCAACCTCTGCCTCCTGGGTTCAGGAAGTTCTCATGCTTCAGCCTCCCTAGCAGCTGGGATTACAGGCACGCATCACCACTCCTGACTAATTTTTGTATTATCAGTAGAGATGGGGTTTTGCCATGCTGGCCAGGCTGGTCTTGAACTCCTGACCTCAAGTGATCTACCCACTTTGGACTCCCAAAGTGCTGGGATTATGGGTGTAAGCCACCACTCCCAGCCTAATTTAGTATTAATGTTACAAGAACATAAACCTTTATATTCAGAGGCAGAGATAACAACATGAGAGCTTGGCCTGATGATATCTACCATATTTACCCAGTGGTTTCCTTTAAAAAAAAAAAAAAGTGAAACCAGGATCAGCTCAAAGTTATTGAGCACTTGCTTTGTGCTCAGGCCTGTATAAGCAACTTCTCATTATTTCCTCGTTAAAACTCTTTTTTTTTTTTTTTTTTTTTTTTTTTTTGAGGCGGAGTTTCGCTGTTACCCAGACTGGAGTGCAATGGCACGATCTCGGCTCACTGCAACCTCCACCTCCTGGGTTCAGGCAGTTCTCCTGCCTCAGCCTCCCGAGTAGCTGGGACTACAGGCACGCGCCACCATGCCCAGCTAATTTTTTGTATTTTTAGTAGAGACGGGGTTTCACCATGTTGACCAGGATGGTCTCGATCTCCTGACTTCGTGATCCACCTGCCTTGGCCTCCCAAAGTGCTGGGATTACAGGCGTGAGCCACCGCGCCCGGCCATACATGTTAAAATTCTACGTGAACTAAGCAATTGTGATTTGTTCTCTATTTTGCATATAAATATAAGAACTTGTGTAGGTCACTGGTCTGAAAAGAGCAGGGACAGTAGTCACTGACTGAAGACTCAAGAGATGGTAACATCCACGGAGAAGAAAAATGAGAAAATCCCACTGGCCGGTATAATTGACAGCACACTGCGGAGAACTTTCTGCACTGAGTGCCACGGGACCCACTTCCCTCTCTGGGTGTCTGTCTTGGCACAGAGAGCTCAAGAAGAGCCCTCCAACGAACCCCTTTTCTCCATGACCAGAATCCTGAAGGTCATATTGGCTCCCGCTGCCGTCTGTCCCTTGAATAAATGCCAGGGGAACCAGTCACTGCAATGGTTATCAGTCAATGCTTGCAGCCATGGTCCAGACCAGTTTTTCACCAGACACAGCGTTGCGTTATTAAAGGCGATGCATGAAATATCTTTTAAAAGACTCGGAGATGCCAACAAATGTCTCAAGATAACTCCGGAAGGATTTCGGAAGATGGATGAGTCTGTACAGTTCTAATTTTCAACAGTTAGCTTGAATCATTTCAACAGCGTCCATTTTTTTTCTCCTCAAGAAAAGCATTTAGTAGAAATGTTTTTGTTTGTTTTTTTATTTTAGTTTTTCCACAACATGTTCTGAGTACGTAGCTACTCCGAGAGCAGACCCTGTTTTACACCCAGGAGACCCAGCAATGCATAGAACAGACACAATCTCTCCTCTTGGGAAATTTACATTCCAGTGAAGAAAGAAAGAAATTAGACAAATAAATAGGTAAGGTAATTGCAGACAATGTTAGGTGCTATGAAGAAATAAAACAAGGTAAAGAGACAGGGAGTGATTCTGAGGAGAGAGGAGCTGCTTAAAGAACCAGCATCTGAAATGAAATGTGAATAATGGAACAGAACAAACTAAGTGTCTGGGAGGAGCATCTCCATCATAGCAAAAGAAAGGGTAAGCCTGAGACTGTCTAGAGCAACAGCAGCAGTGGCAAAACGGCCTGGGTGGCACAAACTGGGCAATGTCAGAAAGGCAAAGACTGTACAGAGGAGGCAGGCAAGCATGGACTATGGAAAAATCTAGAATTTACTCTATGGGCATGGAACTCATGAAGACAGTGAAGTGCCCTTAACAAAGGGTGACTGAAGCTGATTGACAGGTTAAACCTACCCAGTTTGTACGTGGTGGATTCATTGCAGTAGAGCAGAACTCTGCTATACTCTCACTGAATGACTGCAGGAAAGCCTGGTGCTGCTTTCCCCAGAAAAACAAGGAGTGAAAAATACCTCCGTGTTCAGCAGGTCAAGGTAATGCCTCCTAGGACACAGCTTTTCAGTAAAAAGCAATCACTGGTTCTCACTAGAGTCCTGATGAAGTCTTCGTTAAGTGTCATATATTTCTTCAGTTCTTCTACCTGAGGGTGTCGCCTCTTCCTGTTATTTTAGCCAGAAGCAATAACAATGTCCTGAGAGGAGTAATTTGGGCAGGAGTAATAGTGCACATGTTCTCAAGCAGAGGCCTTTTGGAATGATTCAGAAATTGCAGCCAATTCTATAGCAAGGAGAAATGAATATGGCAGGCTTTTGTAACTTACGATGCACAGTGCAAGTAAACATCGTTACCAGGAATGGTCTACCAAGCTCGCTTTCTGCACTAAACTACGGTTTCTCACTTGCCCATGGAGTCTCTGTTTGTAACAAGTATTAGAAAGAGGTGTTTGGCATTGCAGTCATGACCGTTCTGTCAAAGTTGGAAGCTTTGAACTCTGAATTACCTCCCGAAATATAAACTTGAAGCTGGAGAGAGCTGTGTTCACCTGCGACATTTCTGTAAATATTAATTAAATATAAAGTAAAAGGGAACGAGGGACACAATCACTATCGGGATTGGTGCATTCCTTTCTAGTGCCTCTCAGAAGGAAGCACTTATGCAAAAATGCACTTTTACCTTGTTTATATTTCTTTCGCTGAAATTTACTGAGCAGGCGCTTTGATGTAAATATAAAAGCAGCCATTTGCTCCTTAGCACGGTAGTCCAAGGTCATTTCACCAAAGGGAGGAGAAATTAAAACTACATGAGACAGTAGCTCTGGAATGAGGCTTTGGGGTTACGACTTAGTTAAAATATCAATTTCTATGACTATGGAAAAAATAAAAAATCATTTTTTCTGCTTAAAATGATCAGACTGCTAATGCAGAAGTAGGAACACCATTTTCCTCTCTGCTCTGATTTGTATGGTGTGTAGCTGTGTGGACAGTTTTTCAAGGTTATCAGGGCTGATAGACTAATGACTCCATTGTAGCTCAGGGGTTCAGACCCTGCGGTTTAAACAGACACTGCAGGGGCCTCCCAGCTAGATGAATGCATGGTTCATGTTTTTGTTGGCTAGCTGAGTACATAGATCAGAAAGGGGGCAGGTCTTTATGAAGTCAAAATTAGACTCTGTTTCTCATCCTAAAGATGACTCAAACGTTATGATGACAAATATTCTGTTAACTAAGTGTACCAGATCCAGAAGCGCACATTCTTCCCGACTCGCCAACTTGAATATGTCTTTGTTGTTACTCAGAACAAGAGTAGAACTAGCTTTGGAAAGATCAGAAATTTCCTGTTCCGTATAATACCCAGGTAACACAAATTTTTAAGTTCTCTGTATGCAATATTTAAATGAGACATCAGTTAAAACCTCTATAATTAATGAAGTGATTTTCCATATTGGAGTACATAAAATTATGAATTGACCTTGAAAGGGAATGGCTTGAATAAGATCTGGCTAAAGCATATATGCACAAGCAGCCACTAAAGTGAGAGGAATGTTACCTACTAAATTATAAAATAAGCACAATTTCAAGGCAATACTGGAAGCTTGAATACGGTGACTTTAAAACAAAGAAAAAGTCTCTATTTATTTATTTATAATATATTGGATAACTATCCATATTCATTTACTTATGTAGCACTAGGTATTCAAAATCATTGAAAAGTATGTGTGTGTGTGTGTAAGGATGATGATGTTTTCATCCCGGCTCTCTCAGTTTCTGCACTACCCATCAGTATAGAACACGGTGGGTCTTCTCCTCCCCAATGCCTCTTCTAGGATATTACACCACCTGCGTTCCAGGTAACCTGCCTGAATGCAGTGTTTGCCACTGCTGCGCATTAGAACAGAATGTGTAGCTAAGAGAAACCTGTTGGGTTGCCTGGGTAGAATCTTCGATCCACCTCTCACTTTCTGTGTGACCTTTGGTCAATTGTTTGAACTTTCCCTTTTGGGTTCCTTAACTTTAAAATGGGACTATTAATATTACCTACACTTGAGTATAGCTAGAATGGTTAAAAGAAATATTATACGGGATACATAAAGTGCTTGGAGCAGAGGATAATACACGCTGCTGCTAAAACATGCTTAGTAGTGGTGGTAGATTTCTGGTGGTGGAAGTGAGAATTGTTGTGAATCACTGGATGCATATCTAAGAAATGACATGCTAGGCTGGGCGCGGTGGCTCAGCCTGTAATCCCAACACTCCGGGAGGTGGAGGCAGGTGGATCACCTGAGGTCAGCAGTTTGAGACCAGCCTGGCCAACATGGCGAAATCCCATGTCTAGTAAAAATGCAAAATTTAGTTGGGTGTGGTGGTGAACACCCATATTTCCAGCTACTCAAGGAGGCTGAGGAAGGGGAATTGCTTGAACCCATGAGGCAGAGGTTACAGTGAGCTGAGATAGCACCACTGCACTCCAGTGTGGGCAACAGAGAGAGACTCTGTCTCAAAAACAAACAAAACAAAACAAAAACATAAAAAAAACCCAAAGACATACAACTTCAAACCTGGAAACAGCTTGATACCATCCTCTCTCTGATATCATGTAACCCCCAATGTTAACTGCTACATTAATAAAAATGCACACTCATTTAATCTCTCTAGAGGAGACAGATCAACAATTCATATCCCTGTTTTTTTATATGAGAATATTGGAAAATATTTTTTATATGAGAAATGGAAAGCAATATGATAATTTGCCAATTCAAGTAATTTTGTGGTTCCTTGCCTCCTACTTCTTAGAAAAATGCTTCAACAGTATCAGAACAAAACCCCTTCTGAGGTCCTGTCACGAAACCTAAAAGCCCGCCCGAGTTCTTCCTCCACGGTTCATTAGACGTGTTTCTTCCCCAAGTGGTTACTTCCCCTTCCGGACTCTGGTCCCCGCTTCACCTGCCTCCTTCGTAACTCAGTTTTATTGCATCCATGGCCTCTACTATGTTTACACACACTCTCCATCAGCTCCTTCCATTCACAACACCTGGCTCAGAACTTTTGGTTTAAGTTTTTTAAACCAAAAATGAAACAAAATTATTTTCCTGAAGAGATCTGCTCTTCTAGTTATTCCTCTGGCTCTCCCCTCACCTTCAAGAATAAACTAATTTCACCAAATTACCTGCGTGTGCTGGCTACCTGTTCCCACCTCCAACTAGAAAGTCCATATCACGTGACAATCTAGCTTTGACCCCAATTACCTTCTGCCAGTGACCTTGTAAATAACAAACGATCTTCATGTGCTGAGTCTTCTTAACATATTTTATATCATACAGTGATTTCTCGGGATCATTTTATGTTATTCAGAACTTCTTAACCCTCAAGAAATGCTTTCTTCCCATGATACCACTTTTGCGGTTTTCTTCTTTGCCACCTGCCAGTCCTTCTCAACGTCTTCATTAGGACACATTCACATTGTTTTAAAATTAGGTCTTTGTATGTCTTTCCTTTCTGATTGACTCTCAGTCCTTTGAGAGTAGAAATCACACCTCACTCTTCTTTGTATCTCTAGAGACATTATGTTAAATTGATGACGAAGCAATGAACAAATGAAGGACTAGATGATTTGCCCTAGAAAGAAGTTTGTGCATTCCAGGCTGTTAGAAACAATGCCATCAGGATAAACATTTTGAAAAGTCTGGATTAACTCTAAATGTCACTTCACGTAATAAGGTTTGTCTTATTCCGGTTCATGTTGCTCTACCTGAGAAAAGGTAGTGCATAAAGAAAAGAATTTTATTTGGCTCACTGTTCTGGAGGTTTGGAGCTTCAAGGAGCGTGGAGGTGATGCCTGGTCAGCTTTGGGGAGGACCTCACACTGCATCACAACATGGTGGAGAGGCGGAAGCAGACACAGAATTAGGTGCGCAAAAGAGGCACCCTCACTCAGTAACAACCTGCCCTCTCATGAATGATGCATTCCCACAAAAACCAATCCAGTCTTCAAAAGTGAGAACTCATCACCATACCATAGCATCAAGCTTCCCATGAGGGTGGAGACCCCCCACATGACCTTACCCTCACACCCCGCTTAGTCCCCACCTCTTGGAAGTTTCACCTTCCAACATTGCTGCACTGAGCATCGGGATTCCAACATGAATTTTGGAAGGGTTACTCAAACTGTACCCAGATGGTTAAGTGACAAGAGTAAAATTAGCTAATTTTATAGGTAAAATAGTGTGATGCAGATTAATTTAATAAATACAAGAATATGACATCATGCAAATGAGTAAGTTAATCAACTGATAATTTATGTTTACCCCTTTGTTTCCATTTTCTTCACACATCCTTAGCTGGTAAAATCTGCCACTCCCATCCCACCTTCATTTTACGTAGAAGCAAACATTTAGCTCCTATCATAATTTATAAATTAAATCTGTTACTAGGAAGCTCATGGACACCATTCAGTGAACACTGGTTGAAACTGAAGTTCTGAGCCAGGTGTTGTGAAGGAGGAAAAAAAAGCAGTGAGATGTCAGTCTTGTCTTTGTCCTTCGAGCATCATACAGTTATGGGGAGACTTTGAAAAGTTTGTGGAAAAATAAAAGTAAAAGATAAAAAATATAACTTCATTGATCAACATAAGCTTCATGAAGCTCAAGACACTTTCGTAAGCAATGCCACCAGCCCTTTCGTTCATCCCAAAGAGCTGAGGGTCCTTGGAATTTACCAATGTCACTGTGGTCGTTACATTATTAACAGAAGAAAAACGAGTGTCCTTTAAAGACTTTTTAAGCCAGAAGCAGCCAAATCAGGACTGTGATGCCTAATGATTTTGCATTGAAACTGCCACAACTTTGTCCCTATTTGATGAGGGTAACGAGTAGCAGCCCTGTTGTGATGGAGAAGGACTCTGCGGCGAAGCTCCTCTGGGCGTTTTTCTGCTGGGGCTTTCGCTTGCCTCAAGACTCTCTCAACAAGCGATGTCACTGTCTCTGCCCCTCCAGAAGTCAGCAAGCAAGGTGGCTGGTCTGCTGTTGCTCCACGCCCACCTCTTGGCAGCCATTGCTTTGATGTCTTCAGGATTGTGGTGATGAGGCCACGTTTCCTCTCCTGCTGTAGTCCTTTGAAGAAATGCTTCAAGCTCTTGATCCCACTTGTCCAAAATCTCCACTGCAAGCTCTGCTCTTGTCTTCAGCTGAGCTGATCACACTGGACTTGGCATGTGTCAAGTGGAAAGTTTGTTCAACTGAAATCTTTCAGTCAGAATCGGGTAAGCCGAACCCATGGAGGAGACCATGGTGTCGGCATTGTTTCTGCTATTGATCATTAATCTTCTTCAATTAAAGAACAAACAAGATGAATTTTTCCCTCACAGGTTGATGTGGATGGTCTGCCGCTGCAGACTTCATCTTCAGGACCGTCTCTTCCTTTCTTAAAAAAACTTCTCTCTTTGTAAACTGCTGATTTCTTTGGGGCATTGCCTCCATAAGCTTTCACAAAGCTTCGATGATTTCCTACTTTTTCACCCTAATGTCACTATCCTCATACTGGGTCCTGTTCAGACACGTTATAAGAAGTTGGTGTGAGTTCATTTCGGTGCAAAGCAGTTTTAAATCCATGCACAGTTTTATTTGTAAGGTGTTTTTCATGAACTTTTGAAGACTCCTTACATGTTTAAAGATTATGAAAGCAGATAGACAATGACAAATACCACTCCAGAATTTAAAGGTAGCATGGTAGGAGGTTGGCAATGATAAGAAGGCTCCATAAAGTAGACGGCATTACTTAAGTGGCTTAAATAATCATAAACTGAATTATGTATTAAAATATAAACTGAATACAGCACTGATGTACAGGGAAAAACGAGGATCCAAACTTTAAAGTGAAATGGGTTTAAAAATTTTAGTTTAATTCTTGCTCAGTTAAAGGTGTCCCCAAAATACCCTTAGAATAGGCACAAAATGGTCCATCCATGACTTTGTTTTTCACTTCAAACAAACATAATCTTAGTGTTAAAGGGCTATTACACTTCATTTTAAAAATTAGTGAGTTGACATGTTATCTACAAACTATAATTTTACTACAAATAAAATGATTTTCTGCCAATTAAAATTAGTATTTCTATATTCAAGTATCACATTGTTTATAGCATCCACTTGAACATGTTTGGCCATCAACATTCTACTAAAATTATTTCTCTATACGTGTGTTCCCTCTTGGCACCTGCAATGTGGGTTTTCGTGTTTCGAATTTATATAACTGTTTTAAATGCTTTGCGCATAGTATACACTCACTAAATATTTACTGAACTGAACTGTTAAAATGCACTGGAAAAATACGGTGATAAAATGCAATGGCTAAAATGTGCTGGTGACAAAACTTTCATTCAAATCTCAAAAACTAATACATGGTTTTGTAGTAAAATCTATTCACAATTGGGGATTCTCTGGATTACAGGAAGTCTAAATGCAGCTATTATTTCAAGTTGCATGTAGTATCAGAACTGGAGACCTCATATTCACTTAAGTCATTTTCATATGAAGAAATCATTTCTGAAAAAATCTTCTAAACAAATGTTAGACAATATTTAAAAGTATTCTCTGCACAGGCTCTGTGCTACACAGGTTTGTGCCTCTGTTCTAAGAGTCTGCTTCAGATCAATAAACATTTTATTGTGTATTTATGCACCAGGTACTGAGGTAGACCCTGAGGATACACTGGTGAGTGATAGAACCTAACCTCATAATAGGTGGGGATGCCGTCTTTTAACTGCACTGACGTGGTAGCCATGATTTCCATGAGGACATTCAGCCCTTGAGCTGAAGAACTGAAGCCAAGCTACCCTTTTGACTGGGAGGAATTTAGTGTCCAAACTCCTGTGTTGTTCTGTCTCCATAAACCTCTTCCCTTCCCCTAAAATTACTCTGTAGAATGATTCATGGAGATTTGGTAAATGCTTTATCAAGCTTACAAAAATAAATTATATAAGGACAGTTGAGGATTGCTCTTTGAAAAGTGATTTATCACTTTTATTTGTTCCCATATAATTCACATCATGTACTGCAAATATCTGAATGTGAAAATATCTGAATGTGATTTCTTGTTTTGGATTTTTGTAATTATTTACCATAAGTAAACAGTTAATTTTATTCCTTCTCAATTCTTATGTTCTTAGAGTTCCATCAATCTTTTTCTCTCATTTTTCTTACCAACAGAAATATTTGTCAATATCTGAAGTTAGGACATGAAACAGTTTTTAGGAAAGATGTGACTCACTTCCTGTTCTCAATTGGAAGCACCTGCCACCCTGGTCAGCACAGTTATCACAGCTTCAGGGATGCCACACATGTGCTCTAAATTTTTCCCACACTCCAGACTCAGCCCAAACTGCTACATGTACTGCTAGATGCTTAAAAACAGCATATGATACAATGTGGTATCTCATAGTTTCCACCAAGCACTGCACATCAGTGCTCAACCAGAAATAACCCAGATTTGTTAAAGGAACAAAGTGAACCTGGTTAATGTCACTGGTCTGAGGGCTGCATTCTACTAAAGCAGAAATGTAAAGGTTTAAAGACCGGTTGTCATTAGTCTTCATAAATCTAGATAAACGTGTTTGTCTAATTAAATCCATCTTTGACTCAGGAATTGAGCCTACTACTGCACTGTCGGTCTAAGTCTTCCTACGAAAAGAGCATGCGATGTCACCCAGATCACCCCAGCTCCCTCCTTATTCCAGCCTCGGTGCCAATTCTTGGCAGAAGAAAAATTCTTTTTCTGAATTTCACTTTCCCCCTCTTTTCTTTCTATCCTCAGCAGCTCCTCTACAGCAAGGTTGGTTATGCCACATTTCCCGATGCTCTTAATGACTCTCGCTCTGTTGCTCACAGCGTTTTCCACCCTCCCTACCCTCCCAAAAATGGTGGCCTCTCTTTTTTCCATTTACTTATTCAAGCACAATGAGCACCTCGCTGAGTCAGGCATGGTGCTGAGCAGAGGAATGGATTGGCGAATAGGGTCAAGCAACCTGTTCTGGAGTGTTGGTTTAGCTGTGTTCCCCATGAATGGTGCAAACACTCATGGGGAAAGGAGTGGCGAAATGGGATACCATTGTGGAATGGAGAAATTCAGAAAGGGTTCTAACGAGAGGAAACGTTTGAGCTCAAAAGACTTCAAGGAGTAGTTCCCATATTTGAATGCACTTCACGTGGACCTTATGAAAAACACAGATCCCTGGGTTCTGCCGTTAGATATTCTGTCTGTGAAGTGTGATGCAGGGTTTATAAACTTTGTCTTTAACCTGTGGTCCAGGGTTTTTTTATGCTAGAATTTTGTGGCTCATAACATTGATCACTACTTTCTTACTGGTAGGTGAAGTATGTAAGGACAAAAAGGAGCAGAGACCCTTACAGTTGGCAGGGTGAGGGTGGGGTGAGCAGCAGAACTAAGGATAAAAAAGGGAACAAGGTGGAATTTCTGATGGAAAAGACAAGCTGGCAGTTGGAGGCTGCTGCTGCTTTTTTTTTTTTTGCTATAGACTTACCTAAATAACAACAACAAAAATGAAACAAATTTAAAAAACAAGTACAAATAAATTTTATTCTTAGATCCTGGCTTTCAGGGTCCTACTTAAGACAAAATGCTCTTGATTTTATTACTGTACACAATATGAAATGAAATTCCAGAAATGAATCTTTTTTTGTAGATCCTATCAGACTTAGAGCGCCTAGGAGCTTGGTTTTGCTCTTCTCTTCGTATCTGCTGAGTATGAGAGAACAGCTACAGTAGTGACCACACAGTCTACAATCTCAGATTCAAATTCCCGCCTGAATCGCCCACACTGTGATTCTGTGCAACTAAATGCATGAATCGTTAGGATATTTTCAGCTGTAACAGAAACCCCCAGTCAGATTCTGATAAAGAGAATGAAAATGCATTATCTCAGTTGAAGGTAGGACAAGATCCAGGCCTAGTGACTCAGCAGCTCACCATGGTCGTGGGAGACCCAGGTCCTGGCTCCTGCTCTGCCCATCTCAGAGGGTCTCCTAACCCTCAGCCTCAAACCCTCAGGGTTACGGGGTGGCTCTGCAATCTTATGAATCACCAGGCCCTGTCCAGAGGAAGTTTCTCTTTCTCAAGAGGGAGAAACTTTTCTCAGAAGCCCTACAGTAGAATTTCTTCATGCTTCATTGGCTAGAATTGGGTCATGATACCATTCATAAAGTCATGGTTGGCCAGGAGGGTAACAGTGATTTCATGACTTGGCTTATGTCTTCTGTTATAGAATGGTTATTTGAGAGTCAGTCACACTGGCCATCCTAATGATTGTCTCACGATGAAAATAAAGTTTCTATTATTTATAAAAAGCAATTAAATAAAGCATTAGAAAAAATGCCCATTGAAAAGCATCCAACACTATCCCAAGTTCCAAAAGCAAGCATAATGTAATCATTAGTATGAAAAAATACTTTTGTGTATTAGCATCTTTAATACTCTAAACTTTAGTAAGCAACTTCTTGTAGCTGATGTTGACATCTAAAATGCACGTTAGCTTAGATGGTTTGCGTACTGTATTAATCTGAAAAAAAATAAATAAATAGAAGAACTAGAATTAGACACAAAATTGCCCCTTTAGGTAGACGTTGGTCGTTTCAAGTGTTACTTCATGGGCATATCATTAAATTAAATTACACTGAATTCAACAGATTGAAGCTCTTAACATCTTTTCTTTGGGCATCTGTCTTTACTGCAATGAATCATTTGTATACATTGTTTTATTACAGCCACAAAAGGAATCATGTATTAATAGGAAGAAAGAAGCGGGTTATTACTGCCACTGGAACAAAGTTACCAATCTGGTTGCCATAGTAAGTCTTACTGTGACTTTTTCGAGAAGTTTCCAACTGAATATTGTCCCCAGAAGCCTTTCAACATACATTGTTAAGATATGGGATGCTTAATCATGGCTTAGATTTATGGGATGTTGCTTTTAATAAACTTCATTCTAAACCATTGCTGACTTTTTTATGTTTCAAGTATTTCCAACATTTTAATGTATTTTTCAAAGTAAGTTTTCAGTTTCTTCATGCTTTTTATTTCCTTAATGCATCTTTGTTTGCCTTAGTTTACTGCGCTTTGATAATAGAATCTGACAGTCCTAGCTCTGAACCCCAATACAAGAAAGGTACATAAAATTCTGAAGGCATTTGACTCCTTTAAGTCATATTATTCTGACCTAAAAATATGGCGTAGAATCTTTCTGATTAAAGATAATCTGTAATACATAATACCCTATACCTGGCATACAGTAGCTTCATAAATCATAGTGATGGTTATTGATACACATTGTATTTTAGTGTCTTGAAAAATGTCTAATATAGATTCATCACTCAGCAAGTACTTATTAAATGCATAAACACATCTTCTTTGTGTGTGGGTATGTGTGTGTGTAAAAGAGAGAGCAAGATGGAGTTTAAAAATTCGCTGTCTAGATGGATTAGTTACTGATAATACCAATAAGCTAACAAGGTATAAAGTTTGTCCCCAGCCTGATCTTTTCCCTGTTTAGGGCCAGGATAGCTTCCTGCCTAACAGGTCAAAGTTCGTTGGATGTTACAAAATATTCAACTGAACAATATAAAGTAAATGAATTAAATAATGGTACTGCAAAACTTCTGAAATATCAGGATTTTGCATATTTAAGAAAATGATTTTTGAGAACTGGATAAACCAAATGGAAATAAGCAAGTAATAGAGTAATAAGCAAGTAATACAAATATGGTTATTTGAATAGACCAGGAAAAGTGATAAAACCCTAGCTTACTAGATCAAGAAAGAAATGAGAAAACACAAATTACCGATATCAGAAATATAAGAGGCATTATCCCTGTACTATCTCACAAATGTTAAAACCATAATGTAAGAATAAGAAGCTGCATGCTGAAGGAAGAAAGAAAAGAAGGAAAAAAGGAAAGAAGAAAAAACAAAAAGATCAGAAAGAAGTAAGCTATTTTTATTTGTGGATGACATGATTGTTCACACAGAAAATCCTAAGAAATCTACAAAACAGCTAGTAAATACAATAAGTGAATTGAGCATAGTTCCAAGTTGTGCTTATTTTTAAGCAGTTAATTATACTTTTATATAAAGCAATAAACAATTGGAAAATTAAAGTTAAAATACCATTCACAGTAGCACCAAAAAACATGATTCATGTTATTTCAGCAAAAAGTGGGAATATCTTTACAGAAAACTACAAGATATTGCCAAAAGAAACAAAAAGATATCTAAATAAATTGTGAGACATTAAGTATTATTGCATCATAATATACAGTATTAATATGTTAATTATCCCCAAATTAATTTTAAATTTGACACAATCATAAATATAATCCTAGCAGACATTTTTGTAGAAATATACAGGTTTATTGCTAAATTTACAGATAATGCAAATGAGCAAAAGCAATAAAGTCCAAACAAAACAGAACAAAACCGAGTCAGAGGACTCACACCACGTGATTCCCAGACTCAGAGGACTGCTGCTATCAAGTCGCGTGGTGCAAATCTTCAATCAACAAACGGAACATAATTCTGGGAACAAATTAGACTCCAATCATCTTATTTTACACAAAGGTGACTGGGAAATAAAATGTTTTTCAGCAAAGGGTGCTAAAATAAATATCCATATAGAACAAATAAAATGTAACCCCTATTTAACACGATGCATAAAAATTAGTTTGAACTAGTTCATTGATACAAATAAATCAAATAAATGTGGAAACTAAATCTATACAGCTTTAAGACAAAAAATTAAAATACGTCTTTCTTTCTGTGACAAAGATTTCTCATGATACAGAATTAAATTATCATGACAATGGATAGAGTCCATTAAAATGAAAGAACTTTTGTTCAAAAAAACTCCATTATTGAAAAAAAAATGAACAAGTAACAGACTTGGAAAAATATTCGTGAAACAATCCTTAACAAAGAGCTGAATTCTTGATAAATTTAATATTTATAAAGAATTTCTGGAACTAATATTAACAGCTAAAATGAGCTCATATGGAAACTCTTAGCAGTCATTTCAAGGAAAGATTATAAATGACCAGTATCTACCTGAAATGTGCTCAATATCACTTATATCCAGGAAATGTAAATTAAAACCCCTCAGATATAAAACAAATAGAAAAATATGATAAAATCTAACATGGGCAAGGGTGGAGAGCAATGGAAATGTTCATAAGTTGGTAAAACTGGAAAATGGTAGAAGTAGTTTGCAAAAAAAAATTGTATTAAACAGCTGAAATTGTATTTATGACTCCATAATTCTAATTCTAGGTATTTCCCTAATCGAAACAAAAACCTGTCTACAAATACTTACATAGGAATATTCATAATTGCCACATTTTTCAATTGGTGCTTTATGGTAGATATTATTATTTTATTCACTGTATATCTATAATTATGTGATGAGTAAAATAAAAAAATTATATCATGACTACATAGTAATGTGACACTAAATAATACATAAGTAACTAAATCATAAAAATATAAAATTTTAGTAATTTGTGTTATTTTTCATATTAAAGAAATATATATGCCATTTCCCATCATTGCTTTCTTGACTTCACCAAAACTCCAAGTAAGAAAGACTTCTGGTTTTAAAAAAGTATATAAATTAACCTTTATATTTGGATCTAAAGTTATTCTGAAGAACATCTAACCCAGCCCCCTCAGTTCACCAAAAAATAATATTCAAAAAAGTGAAGTGGCTATTTCTATCATCATGGAAGAAAAAGCATATGACAAGATGTAGAAATCCATAGACCTTCTAAAACTGAGATTATTTTCTTATTTCTGTAGCATATAATGGCAGTGCTATACTTAATTTTATTTTCATTGTCTGTCAATCTTATAGAAAGTCAATGGGTGTTGACTTTCAGTGGGTACTAATGAAAGCTCTTTTACAATAGGCTTATTAAACAAGCACTGAAACACTAATTTATCACAACTTGCTAGTTCAAATTCTACTAATCTTCCTCATGTTTCTACTGAAAGTCAAATAAATGATTAGTAATTCGAAGTTTTTTTTTTATTTTTTATTTTTGCCAGAGGTTATATTACTTTCTACTAATTAAATTAGATGACCTCTCATGCTGTCAGGAGAGAAATAACCACTTGAAGTACAAAGCGAACATTGAATTTTCTTTCCAAGGCATGTGTATCGATCATCAACATCCAGTTGAATTTAGCTTTTCCTGGCCATGTGATGTTTTATTGCCAAATGTCTAGCGTGTGGTGCCAGCCACTCAGAGCAGCTGGTGTCAAAGGGCAGTTTGATGTGTATTGTAAAACTAACAGGACCTAAATTAAAAAGGGTGAAGGGCAGCCACTGCAACCAGAAGGGATTTAAACGGAGAAGCCACGTCTATTCACAAATGTTCTGTGTCCTTCAGTGTTTACAAAAAACAATTTGACTGTCATTCCATATCTGGGTATTTAAACACAGCAGCAAAGTGTCAATATGTTTTTTAATTTAGTGCCAGATAAATATTTAAAGCACAATTCTCCAGATCTCTCCATTCACAAATATCTTAAGAAATATATCTTCTCTCTACCAGGCAGAATATGTGTAATTTGCAATTTTTCTTGGCACAGTGGAGTCCTTCATCTTTTGTGCACTTTTTCTGCTCATCGTGGATGTGCACTTCCTACCAGCCACTAAATGACCGGGTACTTCCCGCCATCCAAACTTTCCTTTCAGGGATTGAGCTGATTTACATAATTTTCAAATCCATACATTATTTTACAGACTTTTCAGCACATTTGAATAAATGTTATTATATAAATTTTAATATAAAAAGACTTTGGTCAAATTAATACACTTCTAATTGAAGAATCTTTGACATCAATAGGGCTGTCTTCCATCAATATAGGTAAGGGAGGAGTGTAAACCTCTAAATTCACACATCTTGCAAACCCAGAAACTCTGTTATCAAGTACTGGACTTAATAATTGGGAAAAAATAAAATATTGCTTCAATTGAGAACATTATTTTTAAATATTTAGATAACAAAATTAAAATTTGGGGTTTTTTAAATTTTGCAATTTATCTGGATAGTGAACAATTACATAGATATCAAGGGTTTTCCCCACTGTGGGTTAATCACATCAGTTTAAATAATCTTATATGTAACTATAAAATATACATGTTTTAAAAGTCTAAATAATAAAGATCTTTCTGTTAATAGATTTTTTTTCAACTGGCTGTGTTGAAAAAAACTGTTCTGCTGCTTCATTAAATCAGTAACATCTACTTCCCAAATTCTGGAAGGCATTAAAAATAGAAAAAGATAGATGTTTTAGAAATTTTATAGTTGTCTGTGGAAATTAAATTCCCAATTATGTGATGAAAATGTAGAGATTCTCTAACGTTATAAAGTGAATTGTACAGTCAAAAAGGTTCATCTAAAGGGAAAAACAAATTGTTAGAAGCTGTGATTATGAAATCAATAATTGGTCTTATTAAGACAGAAAGAGAGAAGAAAGGATAGATCGTTAGTGATGGAAAAAATGGGAAATCACAGAAGAAAATGGTCATGGCATTTAGAAGAGAGAAAGCATTACAGGCTAGACATATATATAAAAGCACAGAATCACCTCAGCAAGCTGGAGAGAGTGGAATGAGAACACCAAGAAACGGGCATGTCAAGCGAGAGATTTTTGAATTTGAGCTGAGACAGGTGTAGGCTTCAGGGTGTGGAAGAGGCATGACGGAGGCATCCGCTGACCAGGCATCTGCTGGGGGACCCCATCACTGGCCCTGCTTAGGGCATGACTGAGGGTTGCTGAACTGCCTATGAAAGATGGATGACATGGTACCAAACCACAGTCCTGGCATGCAGAATAAGATTATGTTTATTTGCACACTTGATTTGTGCTTTCATCAGTTTCCGTTTATCTTCTTTTCAGCGACCCCTTTGACCAGCTCAGTGAATTATGGGTAAAGCAATCAGAACCTAAATTGTCAGTTTGGCTCATCACAGCTCCCAAAGGGCTCAGTGAACACAGTAAACAGTTTTTCCCAGTCATCTCACAATAAAAAATAAACTGCACCAACTTGTTTTAGGGACATACTAGAAAAAGTCATGGTAGACCCTGCCAGCTCAGTTCCGGGAAAAAGTATTGAGTGAAATGTTAAGTGAAGACAGAATGTCTATTGCATGATTCAATATCGTGATGGTGAGGATCGGTTCTAAATTATGTATGATGACTATAGTCCCACACGCCCCCCATCAGTTCTCTCGCTGGCTTCTTGCCTTGGATATCCAATACCGTCAGGCTATCTTAGTCTGTGACCATATTCTACTGTTTTTCTTGTTAGTGTCTTCAATTTTAGCATTTGTTTTTTGTTGCCTTAATGTATTTTCATGTATGTAAAAATACTTGTATGATTAAAGATCAAAACTATTGTTTTAAACATACTCATACAAGTCTTGCAAACTTGTCTACCTTGTTTTTAACCATAATTTTTGTTAGTTCCTAGTTTGATATACAGGTACGTGTCCAGTGTTTGGATATATTCTTATTTCTTCTTTTTTTAATACAATATACACAATATCCTGCACCCTCTGCTTTGCTTTGATCACTTACAAATATATCCCAGTGATTTGCATTCTCTCTCTCTCTCTCTCTCTCTCTCTCTCTGTGTGTGTGTGTGTGTGTGTGTGTGCGTTCACAGTTGATAATATTCCACTTGGTGATGTGTTCTAGGTTGGTGGGCATTAATTTTATTCCCCAATTTTTTGTTTTTACCAGTAACGGCATACTGAAAAAAACCTGTGCATTTCCCCTATTTGTGGAAGGGTGAATCTTAAGCTATATTTGTAGACTTGGTATTGCTGAGTCAAATAATAGAAGTTTCTTAGATATTATCAAATTAGTTCTCCCCACAGGGAGTCTATCAATTTGTACCTCCACCAAGAAATCAGAGCAACTGGTTCTCAGAATCTTACCAAAGAGCACATTTTCAAAGTTTTCTAGTTTTGCTAAGCTGATGTGTGAGAAATAACACTAAGTTCTAAAATGTTTCTAACTAGATAGCAAGTTAGCAAGCATAACAGAAGAATGACGACTTGTTCTCATTTTATAGTTTTAGCAAAGTCCTAGTATTTAGAAATAGCTCTTTAGAGTCTTCAGATTTGCAGAAAAACTTTAAAAATACCAAGAGCAGGCACTAAAACATTGGTTCATTTGCCAGCCAGGGGAAGAGCTGAATCTTGCTTTGTATTTTCTAAAGAAAAATGTTAATAAAGCCAGTTTTATATTTCATTTGGAAGTGAACACTGTCATCTGGACTCTAATATTGCACATAATGCGGTTGAATATGCTTCATTACAGTCACACTGTTCCAACTTATATGTATAAATGTTTCTTTCATTTGTATAAATAAAATGACCTGAAAATTCTCTTCTAAATTAATTGTCAATCTCCTAAGATTTGACATTCAGTATATCAACCATTGCAATTAACCGAGAAGTAAAAAAATAATAATGATTTTTTTATTTTCATGGAACAATGGGATTTCATCTAGATTTTCTGATTAATTTATTTTACTTTGCCATTATAATTCAATTTCTGTAGCTTTTCTGTTCATTCCTCAAAGGCATTTTTATCATCTATGAAAATCTGAAATAAAAAGGAAAAATATTTCAACATTCATTTTCCCCCACAGGGATCCTGGTGCTGCTCCACTGCAAATAACTAAGTAGAACAGACATTTTCAATATTTTTAGAGCCAGAAAGAAAGTTTCAGCTCTTTAATATGGTTATTTTTTATTGCTCACGAAACAAATGAAAAAACTGAAATTACTTATTGTTATCAGTAATATTGATTATCCAATTATCCAACAACAAAACAAAGGTAGCTAACAACCACTTTTTGGTATATTATCCCATGCTAGAAAATAAATTATTATTAATATGTTTGTATATAAGAAACTATTATATTCTAGATCGTATTTAAAGCAACAGTACCTGGTTATCAAATTATTTTATTCTTACATAGCTCCATTCTCAGAATATACTTACAATTTTTTCTAAAGAGAACCAAGACTACATAAAAATGTAGCATCATGTTCATCATTGACTTTTAATAGAGAAAACATACAAACAGCAATAAATGCGTCATACTTAAAGTAATAACTGAATTGTCACAAATCCTTCAATATATAAATTTGGTAGATTCCAGAGATGCTTTAGCTTATAGAGAAACCCAGCACATTTTGATTATAATGAAACTAGATTATTATGTTTCAGTCTAGACGCAAAATATATGCTGAGACAAAGGTTTTGAAATAAGTGTGTCTCTGTAATAGGTAAAAATGGAGGGAGAAAAGCTGTGTGATGAAGTGAAAATTTTATTTCCAAAGATCATATGTATATGCGTGCATTTTCCAAGGATCAAGAGAAGATTCTAATGATGAACTTGACGATCTAACTTTAGAACCAACTAGTACTTGACCAAGTGATAAGATATTCCAGGGAAGAACCGTAAAAGGAGTAGACCTCTATTTTACTAATTAATCAATAATTAGTAAACCTTTGAGTCCCTGGATTGGGTTTCAACTTTCACCTGGACCCTGATGACCTTCCTTGCCATCCAGATTCTGCATTCTTTGTCTTTCATTTTACTCATCTCACTCCGATTAAGAGCCATTTTTAGAAAACTTGTACGTGCTTTTGGAGGCAAGAGAACACGTTGGCTTTAGAGCATTGATTCTTTCTCATGTTTGAGGCCTGGTGTTCCTTTCACTGTGGCGTAGTTGAAAATATTCAGCTGGCTTCATTTCTGAGTGTTTTCAGAGGGCCAAGACTGTTTATTTATAGCTGGATTTCCGCCTTCGTTTTCACAGGTACTGTGTACTTGCAAAATATTTTGATGTTGTGTTTGGGCTGTGATTCTGTAGAGGAGGATTAAGAGTGCTGGACGGTGGATAGGCTCTTACCCACCCACCGCGTTCTTTTCTATTTCGGCGCAGTTGGCAGTAGCGCTTCCTGAAGGGTTGGGGGGGAAAGGGAGGACCCCTCAGCCGGTCTGTCCCGAACACCAGAGGAACCCGCTGTGATCACTGGCTTTGTGCCTGCATTTTCTCGGTGGGTGTTGTGGTCCATGGGGCTCCGTCAGGCCGGGGCTCTACCCTTCCAGGTAGGTCCCGCGGAGGGACGGAGGCATGCTTGTCACCCTCACGCTGTGATCCCAGCATCGCCCCGTTCTCAGCGTTCTGAAACTACTTCCCCGTCTCGGGCAGCGCAGCAGCCGGCAGTGGGGGCGGGTGGAGCCACCGGGACCCCGCCGGGTGCCGCCCAGGGCACTGGAGCTGTGCCCACCACAAGGTCAGGCAGCGGTGGCTCCGCGGTGCCGCATCCCCGCTGGCGCGTCCCTCCCGGCTGGGAGCAGCCTGGGTGAGTGTGGTCGCCTGCCCTGTCACCAGGTGCTTCCCGGGGGCCTGGAGCTGCGCCTGCCCCAGGATTCAGGTGCAAGCGGGTCCTCTGTGCTGGGAGCTCCCGCGGGCGAGGCAGCAGGGGCGAACGGGGTCCCCTCCCAGCGTCCCGGTGCTTCCCGGGGGACCGTGGGGCTCAGGCAGAAGCGGGGCTGCGGGGCTGGACGCGGGCTCCTCTCCGGCCCTGTCTGCGGCGGGGTGACCGCGCGGCCTCCGGGCAGCTGTGGCGCTGCGTCCACCGCCCCCTAGAGGGTCCCGGGGACCCGAGCGCCGCCCCCGCCCAGACGCCAGGCGGTGATCTGCATCCGCGGACTGGGAGGCGGGAACATCCGGGTCTCAGGCAGGCACCGGCCGCGTGGGAGGCGGGTCCCCGGACCCCTCGCTGTGGAGCCGCCGCGGCTCTGCAAGGACGTCGGATGGGCCGCTCGGCCCCGTTCCCCCGTCGGATGGGCCGCTCAGCCCCGTTCCCTTCCGTGCTCCGAGTCCCTTTGTTGCCTGCTGGATTCCAACACGGTTTCTTAGACGATGCGATACGCTCGCAGGGTCGGCGTTCGCGGCCCACCCCGTCTCCTCCCTGAGAGCGGCGCACCCCGGACGCTAGTCCGCCATCTTGAACCTCCCCTTGCTCACGCTTTGTTTCTTTTTTACTTAGAAGTGTGTAGTTTTCAACTGCTTGGACACTTTGCTGTTATTTTTCTTTTGATTTCTAGTTTGTTCCTTGTGGTCGGATAACACAGTCTGTATGATTCAATTTTTGTAAGTGTGTTTTTTTAATAGCCAAGTTCATAGTCTATTTTGATAACTATTCTGTGGGCGCGTAGAAGAGATGGCGTGTTATAAACGTTTATAAATGCTATAAAATGTTTACCAGATCCCGTAGGTTTTTGAGGTCCCCTTCTATCCCTGATTTCCTGTCCACCTATTGTTTTGGCTGTTGTGAGGGGGTGTTGAGTTCTCCAATGAAAATCTCTTTTACAGCATGACCTTACACAGCCATTTTGATTCCTCACCCAGGAGGAGATATGTTATGACTTAAACCGTTACTCTTTTAAAAACTTTATTTTCTAAACCTACCAATACCATAATTTAACCAATATAATTTCTCCTCAGTAATTCATTTTTATTCTTTTACGCCTGTTCCCTAGAGGTAGCACTTAGTATTTACCTCCAAAAATGCTAGTTACAACAAAATTATTTTTGGCTGCTGCTTTTTTTCCCCCAAATACATTTTCAAAACTCGTTGTAGAGACATTATGTATGGGAGGCAATGATTTTCAAGCCTTTTTGAGAACCAAGTATTAGAACCCTAAGGGATTTGAGAAATAAAGTTCACTTATAAATAATAGACTAGAAAGAATGTATGACAAAATAAAAGTCAGTTTCCATGCCCTGAAGGAAATGAAGATCCCTGTACTGGGAATGGAGAAAAAGCCATAAGTTCATAGAGTTAGCAAAAATTCTCACATCCCTAGTGTGATGTGACCTGCTAGAACATGCCACTTTAGGTAATGGAAGGAATCAAGGACCAGACAAGAAAAATGGGTGCCTTGTCCTTTGCCAACCTGGGGAGTTGACAGATAAGCCAGGCATGGTTTCCTTTCCCTAAACTTGACAATTCTTTCTCAACTTTTTTTTTTTTTTTTGGATTCCTGGAGTACATGTGCAGGTGTGTTAACTTGAGTGGATTGTGTAATGCTGAGGTTTGGGGTACCATTGATCCTGTCATCCAGGTAGTGAGCCTAGTACCTAATAGGTCATGTACTAGTCCCCAGTGTCTGTTGCTGCCATCCATGTGTGCCCAGTGTTGAGCTCCCACTTTTAAGTGAGAACACCCAGTATTTGGTTTTCTGTTTTTCTGTTAATTGGCTTCAGATAATGGCCGCCAGCTCCATCCAGGTTTCTGCAAAGGACGTTATTACATTTTTTCCTATGGCTGTGTAGTATCCATGGTGTAATGGTGTATATGTACTGCGTTTTATGTATCCAGTCCACCAATGATGAGTACCTAGATTGATTCTACGTCTTTGCTATTATGAATGGTGCTGCAAGGAACATCCAAGTGCATGTATCTTTATGCTGCAATGACTTTCTTTCCTTTGAGTATATATATCCAGTAATAGGATTGCTGGGTTGAATGGTAGTTCAACTCTCAATTCTTTGAGAAATCGCCAAACTTCCCTCCACTGTGGCTAAACTAATTTATATTTCCATTAACAGTGTATAAATGTCCCTTTTCTTTGCAGCTTCATGAACATCTGTTACTTTTTGGCTTTTTAACAGGTGCCATTCTGACTGGTGTGAGATGGTGACTTGTGACTCTGATTGCATTTCTTGGATGATTAGTGATGTTGAAGATTTTTTGATATGCCTGTTGCCCACTTGTATGTCATCTTTTGAAAAGCATTTATGTTCTTTACCCACTTTTTAGTAGGGTTATTTGGTTTTTGCTTGTTGATTTAAGTTTCTTATAAACTCTGGATATTGGGCCTTTGTCAGATGCATCATTTGTGAATATTTTCTCCCATTCTAGAGGGTGTCTGTTTACTCTGTTGAGTTTCTCTTGCTATGCAGAAGCTCCTGAATTTAATTAGGCCCACTTGACATTTTTTGTTTTTATTATAATTGGTTTTTAGGACTTAGACATAAATTATTTGTCAAGGCCAATGTTGAGAAGAGTATTTCTTAGGTTTTCTTCTAGAATATTTATAGTTTGAGGTCTTACATTGAAATCTTTAATCCATCTTCAGTTAATTTTGTATATGGGGATAGGTAGGAGTTCAGTTCATTTTTTCTGCATGTGGACAGCTAATTATCCCAGCACCATTTATTGAATAGAGAGTGCTTTTGGCATTGTTTGTTTTTGTTGACTTTGTCGAAAATCAGATGGTTTTAAGTATGTGAGTTTATTTCTGGGTTCTCTCTGCTGTTCCATTGGTCAATGTGTCTATTTCTGTACTAGTACTATGCTGTTTTAGTTATTGTAACCTCTTAGAATAAACTTGACAATTCTAATAAAGCTTTTTGAAACTTAACTAGAATTGTTTCAGAAGTTCTCGTAAAGCAATTCTAGCTTCTGAAAGAAGCATTATACATAGAAAGAAACAACCAGTATGAGCCTTTCTAAAAATATACCAAAAAGTAAAGAGCATCAACATAAAGAAGAATTTACATCAACGAATTGATAAAATATCAATTAACATCAAATGGCAGTAACCCTAAATGGCATCAAATGGCAGTAACCCTAAATTTAACATCAAATGGCAGTAACCCTAAATTTTAATAGGTTAACATCAAATGGCAGTAACCCTAAATTTAAACTGACTAAATCCCCCAATCCAAAGATACAGCCAAAACCTAATGGTATGTCCAAAGATACACAAAGACTCAAAACAAAGCGTTGGAGAAAAATTTACCAACCAAATGGAGAGCAAAAATAAATAAATAAACAAAAAGCAGGAGTTGCAATTCTCACATTTGATAAAACAGATTTCAAAGCAACAAAGATACAGCGGTAAAAGGATCAATGCAACAATAAGAGATCTTAACACCCAGATACATAAGACCCATAAAGAGATTTAGACTCAACGAGACAGAAAATTAATAAGGATATCCAAGACTTGAACTCAGATCCAGAACAAGTAAACTCAATAAATATTTATAGAGCTCTCCATTTTAAATACACAAAATATACATTGTCCACTTTAAATACACAAAATATTGACCGGCCATTATTAATACCCATTTTTAGAATGAAGCAATATTCCTGTTCTCTCTCCCTCTTTTTCTTCCTCTTTCTTCCTCTCCTTTTCTCCTTTTTTTCTTTAAAAAAAAAAGGGAATAATGAAGAAGTATTCTGTCTGTACACAAACCAATGTCTTGCTATGGCAATATAAACGATGGATAAGGTAGGCAAAATGATTGTTAAGCCAACTGAAAAGCTTTAAGGAACAACAAAAAAAAAGCAGTCACCGA